>PYXC01000315.1:1340000-1345000 GCA_015244755.2 Tenualosa ilisha
CCTGACTTATGTGGAGGCCTTTTCCCACCATGCCATCACAGGTAGACACTATCTCTCTGTCTCTCTCTCGCTCTCTTTGTCTCTCAATCACTCACATTGAAGTTGCCATTAAGATATGTATAATATGTGCATAAATAACACCTGGTCCAGTTCAGCCTAGTGTGCACACACACACACACACTCACATAAACTGATATGCATCACAAAAAGAGAGATGTGATCAACATTACATGCAAAGAACTAAAGATGTTGCATTTCGCTGTTGCCAAACCTCTATCCAAAAATACTTTTATAAAACACAGTCCACTCCTATGTGCACACCCCACACCCTGGCTTTAGTACCTGAAGAGGCAGGGTTCACCTGTCCTATCCAAATGCTTCACAGTCTCAGCCCCCTGGACGCAGTGTGTGTGTGGTCAGGTGTGTAGGTAGCAGATTGTTCCGGTGTGGCCCCGGTTTCCCAGAATGCAGCAGCTTTAATGCAGGGGCAATAAAACACCGTGTGGAAGGCCATACATCCAGCCCTCCATCTCACTCCTACGGGCCTCAGCCAGACAGCTTTTCGGCACGCGCACACACACACACACACACACCACACACACACACACACGACACCTGAGCGAGAATGTGGGGGCCACGGGAGGTCAAACTCTCTTCATTACACCCGCTGCCAACCCTGGAGACATGCGAAACTCAACCTGCCTCCCTAATGGACAATTACTGAAGCTATAACTAACGCTGTCACACAATTCATCATTTCATTTTATTTTATTATTTTATTTTTGGTCTTTGCTTGTACACTCTATAGGTCATAGGGGCAGTGACTTGCAGGAAATAACGGCCATCCTTTTGCGATATGGTGCAGCCATTCATTTTCTCCGCTGAGCGCCTCTTCCTCAATCACTGTGACAAAGGAGGGAGCAAAGACTCTCCCAGAGCAGCAGTAGCGGAGGTAGTGTTGGGTCGAGTCAAGTCGGGTCAGGAGGAGAGGGAAAGGAGGGGAGGGAGACTCGTTTGTTCATTCCGCAGCCGCAGCTCGGTCATCCAGTGAGGTATGACCAGGAGAAGCCAAGCTCCGCAAAGCTAAAGCCCACTGGAAGAGAGAGAGAGAGAGAGAGAGATGGGTGGGTGGGTGGAGGGAGAAACAAGCCTAAGTTGTGTTTAAACTCCAGGAGTTTTAAGGGCTTAGCACAGTTTTGAATGACAGATATTTTTCGTCTCCAATTCTCCGCATGTCATTCATTCAATCCGCTGTTTAACCGAACGGAAAAAAAAAGAAAAAAAACTTTTTGGCTGAAAGTTAGAAGTGAAACTAAATCTTGTCACATATACACACATCTCCCATCTCGTCTGCTTTTAGTCCAGAACTGTTTGACCTAGTTAGAATCCAACTCTGCAATGAGTTCAGTCTAGACCAATTTGATATCAGCTCACTGCAGAAAATGTTGCGCTGGATTCCCCCTACAGGTCTATTGAAAATATCCCTGGAATTTAACTGTTAACACCAAAATTTAGAATAGGATGTTGGACAGAGAAGTTGTAACATTTTCTTGAAAGAGATGTGGCCAACACGTGGCAGTAATTTATTATTCAGTTATTCTTACAGGAGGCTTGGTGCCCGGAACCTTTCACCATGACAAAGCTCTCTGCCATACAGACCCCTCACTCTCAGAGGCAATCAGCTGCTAGATACGCAGATGTATTCATTATGCATTCAGAAAAGAGGCACACACACAAGACATCCTCTCACACACACACACACACACACACACACACACACACACACGCGTACACACACATGCGCAACACAGACACAACACAGACACATAGGCACGTATCACACACATACATGGGCCTGGTTAGGTGGTGATCGCTTATGATTTCTAGAAGGCGCTTGGAACCCAAATGCGAGTGTGTCAGATGTTTGGAGTGGTTCAGGAGGGAGACCCAGCTCTCCCTGATGTCCTCTTTACTGAAGAACAGATTGCATTTACAAGCTGCATAGTCACTCTGCATCCTGATTACCCTCTCTCTCTCTCTCTCTCTCTCTCTCTCTCTCTCTCTCACTCGCTCTCTCACTCTCCTTTTCTGATCTGTCTTTCTCTCATTATTTCTCTCCTCCTTCCTTACTGTCTCTCCTTCTTCTGATGCCTGTCTGTCTTTCTGTTCTTATTCTGTCATGTTGTCCCGTCCACTCTAGAGTCCGCTCTGCATGATCACAGCTAGCCTGTGGCTGTCTTTCTGATGTCATCTCCTTTCTCTCTCTTTCGCTCTCTATCCATCTCTCTACTATACCCTCTCTCTCTTGCTATCCCTCTCTCTTTCTCTCGCTCTACCTCTTTTCATCTATCTCTATTCTCTTTCTCTCTCTTTCTCAATATGTCTGTCCCCCCACCTTTCTTTCTATTTCTCTGTCTCTCTCATTCTACCCCCTTCGGCTGCATTTATTCATATTCATTGACTGAGTGGAAGTCTCTCTCTCTCTCTTTCTTTCTCACTGGGGTCAGCGAGAGCTGTTGCTCCCAGCACTTTTGCTCGACGCCAGACATCACTGTCTGCCACGGACACCCAGTCCAGCTCTTTGGTTCAAACACAAGTCATTCATCTGAGCAGATAGCCTTGGGAAGATATACACTCACAAACACACACATACACACGCATCTAAACGCACACGCATACATTTACACACACATACACACGTATCTAAACACACACATACTCACAAATACACACATACACACTGATCTAAACACACACGCACTCACAAACACACATACACATGCATCCAAACACACACGCATACATTTACACACACATACACACGCATCTAAACAAACAGGCATACAGTTACACACAGGCTTTCATGGAGCCATTACCCTGTTTGGAGTTATTTTGCAAATGACTCTTCTTTATTCTGCTATTACTATGTGGCCCACTCCCTGGTTCAAACAGACTGAGGACTTTTGATGGAATATTTATAGGCTGCTTTAATGACACAGGCAGCGACAGTAGTTCTTTACCCCCCAAGTGAGCCCGTCTGAACAATTAATTCTAGAGAGTTCTGTCTTTTTTTTTTTTTTTTTTTTTTTGCCTTTCTTCATGCCACTCCAGCTCCAACAGACACACACACACACACACACACACACACACATACACGCACATACACGCACATACACGCACACACACACACACACACACACACACACACACACACACACAAACACATACCTCCCTCTGGGTCCCTCCACTTGTCCACTCCACCATCAACACCTTCGTTCTCTCTCTCTTTCTCTCTCTCTCTCTTTCTCTCTCTCTTTCTCTTTCGTATTTGACTGCACTTCTGTCGCTATCTCTTCAGGCAATTATTAGGCGGCATATTAAGGCAGTCTGCAGGGAATTGATTTGAGCTCCATTCATCTCCTCTGTCTGCGGAGACACAAAAGGATCAAGGGCAGCCGTATTCGAGGACAAAGTGTTTCTCAGGGGCTGAATGCAGATGCATGGACCGAGGCAGCGGGGGAAGTGGTTATGTATGGGAGTGTGTCTGTGTGTCTCTGTGCTTGTGCTTGCCTGTTTGTATGTGTGTGCATATGAGCGTGCATGTTTTGTTTGTGTGTGTGTGTGTGTGTGTGTCTGTCTGTGCCTGCTCTTTATGAAAGCATGTTTGCATGTGTGTGTGAATGTGAGTTTGTGTAAGTGTGTGTGTGTATATGTCTGTGTGTCGGTGTGTGCTTTTGGGGGGGGGGGGGGGTGGCAGGCATGCTGTGAGGCTGTGCTGAACACATCCTCCATGAACAAGGTGTCTTTCAGAGGAGCTCTTTATTACATCCACACACTGCGCCACCCTCCTGTTGACACACACTCACTCACCCACCCACACACACACACACACACACACACACACACAGCATCTTGAATACCCCCCACTCTCCTCAACTACATCCACTCTCCCCAGCTCCCCCATAGGGCTAGATGGACGACTCACCTAGCAGCTGAGTGTGGAGCTGAGAGGCTCTGGCGGATGAGACACAGCCCAGTGCAGGTCAGAGGATATCGGAGCACAGCAGGCAGCTCCCTCAGAGACGCCAGCACAGGGTTCAGCTGCCATGTAGGGCATGAAAGGAATATATATAAATACACATTTTGTGTGTGTGGATGGGTGTGTGGGGAGGGAGGAGGCAATTTTTACTGTGCTCTGTGTGTGTGTGTGTGTGTGTGTGTGTGTGTGCCTAGTGCATGGTGTGCGCATGGACATACGTGTGTGTTTTTTTTTTTTTTATTAGGGTGTGCGTGTGTGTGTGTGTGTGGGGGGGGGGGTGGCTATGTGTGTGTGTGCAATCATAGAAAAAGCACTTACAGAGAGAAACAGAAGTAGGCCATAGAGGTTGTGATTTGAAACAGAGAGACTGAAAAAGAGAGAGAGCAAGCGACAGAGAGAATGAGAGAGGGAGGGGAGGGAGACAGAGAGGAAGAGTAACCCATAACATATACCTTGAGGGTGATTATACATGCAGTATCGCTTCTAGTGAGTAACCTTGCTGTTTGTCACGGCGGTACTGTTATGTCGCACTAGAGAAAAGCCTTTAGCTACAACTAATTTGCCTCGCCCTGCGTTAGTGGCCATTAGGGAGAGGGGAGGAATGGTCTCTGTAGTGTTAGCCTAGCGGCGCTAACCAATGAGAGAAGGAAGAATGGAATGGGGTGGCATGCCATGTGTGAGTGTGACCATGCCATCTATCAAAATATAGGTCAGTGTCAGCCTGTCCTATCCCTGGGGCGAAAGGCCATGAGGGGGATGGATGAGTGGTGTGTGTGTTTGTGTGTGTTTGTGTGAGAGAGAGAGAGTGGGTGGATGGGTGAGAGTGTGACTGTAGTGTTTGTCACAAGGGGTTTCTGATCCTGGATCATCCTTAAGACGCATCACTTGTGACTCAGACCCCTGAATCTCTTACCCCTGTCCGCACCTCCTTTCCACTGTCATGTGACCCCCATGGGTTACT
>PYXC01000315.1:1350000-1352500 GCA_015244755.2 Tenualosa ilisha
TTTAAAAACCCTCTGCTCAGGGTGGAAGAGGTCAAGAGGAAGGTCAAATGTTGGAGCCAAAAGCTGCTAAGCAGTGGTAACAAAGAGGGTGGTGGGGCAAATGTCAAGGGTCCAAAATGGTGCTGGTTAAGGTGCTTAATTGAGTTGCTTCAGTAAGACACCAGGAAGAGTGGGTAAGTCAGGGAGCAACGTGTTCATGTGTGTGGGTGTGTGTGTGTGTGGTGTGTGGGGGGGGGGGGGGGGAGGGTTGTTCACGACAAGTTTGTGTGTGTGTGTGTTTGTATGTGTAGGTGTATGTGTGTGTGTGTGTGTCAGTGGTCAAGTGCACTGTCGGCAGAGGTCAGGTGGCTGATGAGTGGTGAGTGCAAAAACACTGCTTAGCAGAGGTGATGAAATGGGTTGAGACAGAAGTCATCCTGGGGTCACTCAAAATGAGGAACCCTAAGCCAGTGGACACGTGGAGGCAGGCAGAGGCTGTAGGAGGAAGACGCTGAGAGAAAGTGGGGGGGGGAGGTTAGGCAGGTCTCCCATTGTAAGAATGATGATCAGGATAATTGGGATATTATGTAGCACTTTTACAGCAAATTGGTGCCGTTGCCCTCCAGGAAAAGATGATGACAATAATGAATTCTAGCAACAGACAAGATGACTTCAGACAAAGTGGTAATGAGAATTTGAACCAGCAAAAGTAGCACAAGGTGGAAGGACTTTTAAAGAAATGTGAAGGAGTGTCAGTCAAGCGTGCCAAGGGTATTTGGAAGATGTTCCCTTAGGGGAGGGCAGGTGAAGAGCAGGATGAAACAGAATTGTGTGTGTGTGGTGTGTGTGTGTGTGTGTGTGTGTGTGTGTGTGTGTGTGTGTGGGCATGTGTGCATGTGTGTGGTTGTGTGCGTGTGTGTGTGTGTGTGTGTGTGTGTGCTTATTGTGAGGGGGGTGTCATCTCATCCTTGCATTGACTTAGTAATCTTTTGCATTTTGGTGGTCACATTTTTTTCAAAGCATAAACAAATAGAATTGTGGAATTGGAAAGCAGAAGAACAAACTTTCTTTAGCTCAAACCCATGGTCATTAGCTAGGCTAGCACCGCCTAGTGCTTCCGGTCAGTGCCACATTTTGCTACAGCACAGTCAGGCATCGTTCCATTAGCTTAGGTTTCCTCTGACATATTTTTGGCTGGCCAATCAGTAAACAGAGAGCTCTGGTAACCCCAATATTTTTAAAGATCACATAAAGATATCTTCCCACAAGGAAAGAGATGTATTCCATTTGAGGGAATCCAGGCGCTTTGCACAGAGTGAAACTATGCCAAAGCTTTTGGTGCACCAGGCTACATGGGCAGTCCTTTTGAAGCCTATCTTTTTTCAGGCGGATTTGGGTCTGATCTGAGACAAGCTATTACTGGTCAAGGCCTCATCTTCTGCTGAACAGGTCCTTGACAGCATCGACCGATGCCTCAGCTCCTCTCCAAAACATTGATGCATGGATCCACAGCTGTTAACTCAGCGTCTTGAGTCGGCACTTCAGGTCTCTCCCAGCCCTATGCAGCACTGGCTTCACCAGGGCCAGCCCTTGAGCTCATGTCAAAGCACTGTGCGCATCCAAATTACCATCACCGGGTTAGAGAGATAGATAGATAGAGAGAGAGAGAGAGAGAAAGAGAGAGGGAGAAGAGAAAAGGGGGAAGGCGTAAAGAGAGAGCATGTAAGTGCTTTGTCAGGGAATTCTATTAATAGCGTGAGGGGCAAATTTAATTTAACAGTTCAACAAGCCTTGGCTTTTCTTGTGCCGTCGAGGTGCCTAATTGAGTTGCCTGGGTGAAACACCTGAGAGAGTGGGGAAGTCACGGAGCAGTGTATATGTGTGGGGGTAGGTGAGTGGGCTGGTCTATGAGTGTGTGTGTGTGTGTGTGTGTGATGGGGGGGGGTTTGAGGCTGTGAGGGCGGCCAAGGCTGTGGAGGGTCAGATAAAACTGCTGTCAGAGCAGATTAGACGGGCGCTGATAGTCACCATCACCTGTCAGGAGGCATTTGTTTCGCTCCTCCGCTCCTCTCTCGCTTGCAAGATATTGGCCCGGAGTCTTCTCTCTCTCTCTTTCTCTCTGTCTTCTTTTTCCTTTCTCTTTTTCAAGGGAGGGAGGAGTAGGAGGAGAGAGAAGAAAAATAGACAGAAAGAGAGAGGGAGCAGGACAAAAAGAGAGATGGAGAGAGAAAGAGAGACAGAGTGAAAGAGGAGGGTGGGGTTGGGGGGTGGAGGTCAGGTTTGGTATTTAAAGAGGAACACACAGTCGGAGCCAGGCTGGCATAACTGATTCGACTGCCGTGAATGGGATTGATGAAATATTGATTGGTCTGTAACTGGACGTGTGAGTGAGCTTTAGCGCGTTGATGCAGGCCCCTCTCATTTCCCAAGGACCCTCGCTGTGTCTAACCCCTCAGCCATTTTTTTTCTCTCTTTCCCTTACACCTTCTTTTTTCATCCCTTTCTCTCTTTTTTTGTCTAC
>PYXC01000315.1:1360000-1375000 GCA_015244755.2 Tenualosa ilisha
TCCCCAACATGAAGTACTGTTTCAGCCAACAAAAAAGCATTGTCATTGTAATATGTACCATTGTATGGGTTGTTAGGGTTGTTTTCTCACACATTACAAACATGAATTGAATGAATTATGATACGCACAGACAAACAAGCTGACCAACACATTTCATTAATATTATTACACATTTTTGTACTTATACCATTGGGGTTAGAGAGCTTAAAGCTAATGGGGTGTAGCTGAACGTTGTTATGCAAAACTTTAGAGATGTTAATGTAATAATCTTCTTTACAGACATGACTTATGGACTGTGTGAGAAGTCAGAGGAAGCAATGTCTCTTTTTTTAATTAAAGTATGGTGTTGCCTCAACTTGTCTCTTGTCAGCCTGTTGTTTACCTGACAGAACGCACCCTCTCTACTGGAACAATTGCCTGTGGTTTGAGGAGGTGAGGGTAGTGTGTCAGTGTGATAAATGTCTCCAAGAGGAAACTCTGTCTTTTCATTCCCTTCCTGCTTTATTAACTGCATGCAAGCAAACAGGTCTAATCACAGTGTCTTCAGTTGGTAATGAATCACCCAGAGGAGAAAAAAGAGGGGATTGGCTAGAGGGATATAAAGTAAAATAGTGTGAAAAATGACATTTTTTATTTTTCATTGCTGAATTTCTTTTTTTCATTGTTGGCTGCCCTCTCATGCCAACTTGCTCTTATATTATCCTATGAGGCTTTGAAGATCTCTCAATTGTTTTGTGTATGTGTTTGTCTTCATCTGTTTCTTTCCCCTGTCTTTCATGACAAAGTCATTCACCCACAAACAAACAAACAAACAGTAATAAACAAACATATTGTGTTCTATCACACTGCCCTCATTCTCATTGCCCTTATCGCTCTTACTTTATTTTGTCCTTTGTGTGTGTGTGTGTGTCTGTGTATGTGCGTGTGTGTGTGTGTCTGTGTGTGTGTGTGTTGAGATCATACAGAGGTCTTAGTCTTCTCTTAGACACTTTTGCATATATTTCCACTTTCCTTTCTCTCTTGTGTCATACACTTTGCTCCCTCTTTCTTCTTCTCTCTCTCTCTCTCTCTAATCTCCTGGCTGTCACAGAGTAACACTGGTGGAGGTCATCAGGCCCTCTGCTCCTGCCTGTCAGTCTTTCTCATCTGCCCCTCTCCATCCTAATCCCCCCACCCCTCACCACCATCACCGTCTTCCTCTCTCCTGCACTGCAGCTCCAGCTCCCTCAGATGCACAAGGGGGAGAGCTGTGGGGATTACAGGAGCATCTGTTGTGCAGGAGCCAGGAGGAAGAGGAGGTGGCAGAGCCCCAAAAGAAATGGTCTGTCAGATGTGTGTGTGTGTGTGTGGGAGAGAGAGAGAGAGAGAGTTTGTGCATGTTTGTGAGTTTGTATCACGCCTGGCACCTGGAGTCCCCATGCGCCTCCAAGCATCAGGGCACTGGCTGCACCGCTGAGCGTGAGTCATGACGACGGACTGCTCGTTAAGGGGCACCTGGCTTCCTCTCACACAAACTCTCTCCCAACCACCTCAAGAGGCAATTAGCGCATGACGTGAAGCGTCTCCATGCCTTAATTACTGGTGTATTTATAAATTATATAGCACCCTAAGGAGCTTTGGGGGACAGGATGGAGCAAGAGAGAGAGGGTGGGGGGGGGTCATAGTGTGGGGATGATATGTTCTGGTAGAACATAGCTGTTTCTGTTCTGTACACAGGGATAAGCCCACTACATTCACCTATCCTTCAACAGCAATCTATACATAAATGGGCCTCAAAGTGTCAAGTTTGATTATGTCAAGGGTCATGAGTATATGTTGTAGGATGCTGTTTAAGGTCTTATGTAAGTTCCCTGTGAACCATTATCATGGTCTAGAAATAGTTTGTGTATGTGTGTGTGTGTGAGTGTGTGTATGTGTGCGTGTGTGTGTGTGTGTGTGTGTGTGTGCGTGCGCGCATATATTCTTGTGTGGATAGACAAATGTAAGCGGACATTTTGAATGAGAGAGAGCAGCAGCATCACATAACGATGATATCACTGAGACACATGACTCCACATATCTCCTTCAGGTTCTGCTGTCACTGTTAGTGCCTATTCAGTGACCCAGAGAAGACACACAAGGTCTTTGCTTGAAAGGTGACGTTTCTACCTTCCATTGCTATTTGGACACAGATAAGTGAACATACCTTTCCTACCCCATTATTACCCACTTTGACACCTTCTCCCATGTGTGTGGCACAGTGTCAATCTGTCTCTCCCCAGAATTTGGACCTATTTGTCACTTGTCAGTTCACAGCTAAAGACAGCCCTGCAGAAAAATCCAGCTTGGCCAGCACATCAGGTTTAGCTGGTTTGAACAGGTAGGTTTTTGCCATCTTCAGGGATTTCATGGTTTGGCTAGTTTGACCAGGTTATGCTGGTCATTCTAACTGGTTCTGTTCTGCTGGTTCTGCAGTTTGACAGACAGACATATGATGGTGTCACCTGGTGGCCCAACCAGCTACACCATCAGTGCTGAAAAAAACACCAGCTTGAGCTACTAAAAGCTAAGACGGTTCACCAGTTAAATTGACCAGCTTTTTGGGCAAGTTTTGATGGTTGACTGGTTTGAGCAGCTGGTCATTCTAGCTGGACTAGCTGGTTTACTGGTCATGCTATCTTAACTAGCAAAGTCCAGCTTGGCTACACAGTAGGACCAACTTTACCAGCTGGTAAAAAAATGTGTCAGTGGCCCATTACAGTATTACAGAACACCATCAAAGACTGTCTTAAACACTAATAGCTGCTTGTATGAGCTGGTCTGTAGGCTACATTTTTCAGCAGGGAATGAATTGGTCAAAAAGAGTTACACAAAAACAGGACATTGAACCAGACATTGGTTAATTATGTAAAAAATGAGTCAGGATTTCAGTTTCACTGAAATAATATAATCAGTCTTATAGTATTCATAGTATAGTAGGTAATATAATTCTGTAAAAGGTTATCTTCACCTGTATTCATGTGACACTAGTGAAACTTGAAATATTTACTCCTGAGAGACCTAAGATGCCATGATGGCCTGGATGAGAAGTCTTGTAGGCTTTGCCAGATTCACTGCTGTTATGGTGTTCAGCTATAGGGCATAAACACCAGACACAGTCTGATATTAAATACCAATGCAAAGCCATCATTGATTTGAGCAGGTAGAGACAGCCACTCATATTTCATCTTTATCTTGCCTGCACAGTGCCCTCAGTCTCATTTGATTCAAACTCAGGTTCAATTTGAGCTGAGGCGTGAAGGGACTGTTGGAAGTCATCTAAATCATTGACAAATCGTCTCCTCGGGACTCAAGAGAATGTGACTGTGCTATTAAAAATTAATACTCATTCACATGAATGGTTTGTGTTTCTGATGTCATATCACATGAAGAATTAACCAGGAGTCCCTTTAAATCCTGACTGTTCTGCTCATTATCACTAGATGGAAGAGGCTACACAGGTGGAAAGATATAGCATATTTGCATATGCTACATGTTTCAACTACTTTGCAATTATTTTGTATACCTTCATATCTGAAATCTCAGACACGGTGGAGTCCAGAGACAGTACAGTAGCCAAGGTGATTTCAGGTTTTGCAGAGCCTATAAGGCGCTGAATTATGTGGATAACACTGCCCCCCTGTGGATTAATTACGAAATACATTTGGAAATCATTACATATAAATAAGAAATGGATGGAACATGGAATGATCAGATAGCAGCCAATCGTTTCGACGTTTTATCTTTCCATTGTCTTATCCAAACAGCGATCAGGTATTGAAAAAAGAATCGCCAATGACATTACTCGCTAAAGAGGGCTCGTAATGGCCTTTACACTCGAATATTGTGCCTTTGTGTTAGTTAAATTAACTATAATGTAAAACATGATAAGATTATGAATCGTCGAATGAATCAAGATTCATAAATTCACTGATATGAACCTTGTACCCAAACATCTTCAAACCCGTACATTGAATATCGTGGTGTGTGGCGCCATCTTCTGGGAAAGGTGACAACTGTGGAATGTAGGTAAATTACGTCATTGTCTGGGAAAAATCAATTTATGGGTCATCTACTAGGTCGCTGTAAGTAGCACGCATCAGTTTGAAGATCATAAATTACAAATACTGATGTTCAAGAGACTTTTATTTCTCCTCTCCATTTTACACATGAATGTGACAATGTTATTTAAATCATAGACTACTTACAGGAGTTATTAAAGCCTAGAACAGAACAGATTACCATTGGTGCAATTCCTCCTTTGAAAATTGCCAATTCACATTTGAAATACCAACAAATAAAAAGATTAGGAAAATTGAATGACAATGCAATAGCCTAGTTCCACTGTAGTTATTAAAAAAAAAAAAAAGAAAAAAAACTTATGGCCTTCCCATGGCTTTTATTATAAGTTTGATTAGAATATTCCCAAACTGGACTGAAAACATAAAGTCACTAAGTTCATTGTGGAATAAATAGCCTATGTGGGCTACTTCTCTTTGCTTGTTAAAATAGACGTTTCTCGAGAGACGACACGTTGCAATAACTCGCCGTCAATAATCAATGTGTTTGTTTCTGGGTCTCATGAGCTACTTTCCGTGGCAACGGAAAATATCTAGCCATGCAACAATATTAGATTATATTGGTTAGCCTAGCTGCGAATTTAGCCTAACCCTTTTCGTCATGACCGAGCGGCATTACGTCGGGCGAGCCGCATCAAACGGTCAGATTCGTATTGGATTTTATTAAGCAGAATAGGAATATTATTTGCTCGATTAAAAAAATACAAATAATAACGCGAGAGTTTGCAAGTTGGCTCCAGACTGTAGTTACAACTGTCAAAGGGAGAGTGGATACGCGCATGACCAGGCACACATTACTGTATTACTGTACTCGGCCGCGAAGATAATATCCGTATAAAAAATAGCCATAATCCAGAGGTAAGGAATCGAAGACGGCTTCGAAATCGAACGCGACTGAGGCTTTCTGACCATTTTCCACCGCTTCTATTTCTTTTACTCTAACCAACTCTCGCAGCTGTCGAAAATTACTGCACTAAACATATTTTTGTGGCTCCCTTTAGCTCCAGCGCAAGGATTTTTTTTTACTCCTCCTTCGTATTAAAGTCGCCATTTTGCTTCACTGCCTATAAAAGCTTCTTCTATTTTATTATTTTCTTTAAGGAGTCGACGTCGTTTCTATCCTCTCCGTCTCCTGGTTTTTGACATTTCTGGAGTTCGTTTTTAACGAGAGGGTTGAGGTTAAAGCGGTACCTCGTGGTTTACATATTAATGAAGGAAAGAGACGAGCGAGTCTGGCAATAAGGTGAAACTGTTCAGGTTATTTAATTTGCATTTCCTTTCCCCCGTTTGCTGGTTTTCTTCGTTTTCCTCTTCGTCGTCTCCTCCTCACTGTTCCTCAGCGGATACACAGCGGGGGCTAGGAGCGTGGCTACCGACCGTGACGGCTGTCCGTCCGCAACGAACCCGGCTCACGGGACGGCGGCAGGTGTGATTGCCATGTAACATCAAAAGGCACCGAGCGAAGAGTAGGCTACAGCCTGACCCCACGTGGGTGACCCGGGTCACCCGGCCACTCGTGTTGGGTGGCTCCAGCTTTTCAGGTAGGTGTGGCCTTCAAGAAACCAAGCGCCTGATCCGGTTGATTTATTTACCAATAACGGTAAAATAAACAAACAACATCTGTGAAGTTTGCTTAAATGGCTCATTTGAGAGGACAAGAATGAAATTGGAGCACTAACACAGGTGTTTGAAAAACAGCCTACATTACACATGGTTGGTGTATAGGTCATGTCACCAGCATTTCTGTTCAACTTGTGTCATATAATTAAAATAATCAAGACTGTGCGTTTTTATCCCATTGTGCATGGTCTGTGTGTGTAGGCCTATGTGTGATACTACTGTGTGTATTTGTGTGTGTGTGTGTGTGTGTTTGTGTTGTTAAATTCCCCAAATACCTCAGCTATTACACTTACCAGCTGGTTTTTATATCACCCTATTACTCTTTTCCTCTCTGTAGGACGAATTTGGCTCGGGAGGAGCAGTTAGACATAACAGCTGAGATGATCCCATATGTCTTAGTGGATAATGTTGTTAGATAATGTGGGATAATGCAGTTAGCCCCCAAATGTGCTCTGATAATGTTACAGTGTCTCGCTTGGCGCTGAGATTCAGGCTCCCAACAACTTTCAGCAGGACTGCACAGGCCTCGTGAGTGAGTCTGGTTGTGTCTGGTTGTTGTCTGGTCTTCTCTGGTTACTGCCCGCCTGGCTGGTGTGGTTTTAGCAGCCTGCTGACAGGCTGTACCTTCGAGCGGTGCCGATGGGGTGGGTTTTTTTGTCTTCATCATGGTAGACAGAGCAGAGAATTGTCCTGTGTGGCCCACTCATCCAAACACCCAGCCCTGCGCTCAGTACTGGAGCCACACACACATTCATACACACGCGTACACACACACACACTAACAAATAGACACACACACACACACACACTGACAGACACATACACACACACAGTCCATCTTTCTGGCAGCGTCAGCTGCAACCCTCTCTCATTCTCTCAGCAGGCTTCTTCTACAGCTTGAGGTGCAGACAGGAAGCAGTGATATGTGTGGGAAGAAGCCGCTGACTTCCCTCTCTCAAGTCATACTAAACGCAGAGGGCTTGCACTTTGGCCCAGCACTCTGTGTGTGTGTGTGTGTGTGTGAGTGTGAGTGTGCACATGTCTTTGTCCATGTGTGCTTGTGTTCATACGCATAGGCTATGGACCTAAATGCATGTTTATGACTAAGTGTGTATGTTTGTGTGTGTGTGTGTGTACATACATATGTGTGTATGTGTGTGTTTTATATACAATATGCATGCATAGTTATTTAAATGAATCATGACATGAAATTTATGGCAGTGATTTTCTAAGCTGTGCTTTTCAGCTGGTCTGTGTTATAATCTGTCATGTAGGCTTGGGACTTCATGTGACTTTGATAAATGTGTAAGCATGTGTGTTACGTTGGTGTGTGTGAGATAGACACAGCGACATGTGTAAGTATGAATATATGAATGAATGAATATGTGTGTGTGTGTGCGTGTGTGTGTGTGTGTCTATTTGCTGAATACTATCATGGCCATCTCAAAACGGGTGAAAAAGGCATAGCATGGAGGGGCCATTTAGTTAGCGAGTTAAACCTCCCTGAAAGGCGTCAAAAACGGCCTGACCTTTTTGGGCCGTTCTAATCGAGCGCTGAAGTGACGTTAATGCGCGCTAATGGGAAGCCGTGCTTTTGCTATAATCAATCCTGTTTATTTTAATTACTCATTGTCAGACCCCATCCATTAGCGTACCGCTGCCGACGATTCCTTTCTAGGATTGATGGTCTACGATCTGACAGAGACAGTCAGAATGCCCCCTCCCCTACAACCCCCCCCCCCCCCACACCACACACACACACACACATCAACCCCAACTCTCCTCTGTTTGTTCATCTGTGCACGTCTATTCTTTTCACGCCAGCGCTGGACAAAATGAAATTTGGTCATGATGGGAGCAGAGTAGGTGGCAGACATCATCCTGAATTATCGAATAATTCATTAAATGGCCAACGTGCTCATGGGCGCGGGTGGGCCGGCTGGAGAGATGGAAGGATGGAGGGGGGAATGGGAATGGCTGTTGGGCTGGGGAGGTGGTGGTGGTGGAGGGGTGAGGTGCATGAAACAATGAGCGAGCTGTGGCGCCTCTGGAGTTGATACCTGAGATACTCACGACTCCTTTGAATGGAGCGCACGAGTGAGAGCGTAGCACTTCTGCACGCAGGCCATTCAAGGACACGCAACAGAACTGCTGTGTGTGGCTGCTCTGAATCGACAGTCATTGACTATCACACTGCATACACACACATATATACACACACATGCATACACGCAGGTCTCATTCTGCTTTTACACACACATGTAGACTTGATAGGCAATTGGAGGTGTTTTCATTTTTTGGCAGTTGTTTGAGTTTAAATGGTGTGTTATTGATCTTGGTTCCCTGTGACTGTTGACATAGACACAGGTGACTGCTATGAGTGCTTTCTGGGTGTTCATTCTTCTCTATATTGAGATGACTATACATCACTAGATAAAGATAGTGTTCAGTTTTAGAAGGTGTGTGTATGTGTGTGTGTGTGTGTGCGCGTTCGCGTATTTCCCACTGGTGTGTTGAAGCTGAGAACATTTCCCTGACCCCCACAGGCATGGAGACGTCCAGTGGAGCCCGTCTAGGGAAGCCCCCCTCAGGGGTGGCTAAGGGCCGGCCTCCCAAGCAGACCCACCCTCCTGAGACGGCCCGCACAGGCAGCTCGGAAAACGACAATCACGGTGAGCATACAACCCCCAGCAATGTGGTAGACAAACACACACATACACAAACACACACACAAACACTCAGACACAAACATACACACAAATCTGTTGAAAAACACACATGAGCCTTCCATATGCACACACGCACACACACAAATGTACATTCATGCGTGCACACATACACACCACACACATATCAACCCCAAAACACATAAAGCCTTCCACCCCACATCCAAGCATACAGACATATACACACACACATTCCACACACTTCAACCCTTAAAAGACACACATGCAGCCCCACCCCCCCACCCCCCGTACCCAAATGTTCACACACACACACACTTACGTGTTCCCTGTTTTGCTTGGCAAGAGGCAAGTGTGTACCTTATCAGCCGAGGCCTCGCCGTAGGCAGCAGCGCAGTCATGTGGATTAGATGAGACTAAAGTGCCGCGGCAAATGACACCCTTGTCTCTGGGAGCCGGCTTTGATGTGGCAGCGCGCGGCAGAGTTTGCGGTGCGGCGCTGTAAAATCTCTGGACACGCGTGACACACCGTCTTTACATCTGAGGAGACCTGTGGAGAAGCACAGAGGAGGAGTGGGAAGAGCTTAGGAATGAGACTGGAGTTCACCACTCTGCACAGCACTACTTTACACTCCACACACCACACCATAGCACACAGCCCTCTTCACAACTAGGAAATACTTGTAGGTGTCTGTCAGTGGGCAAGTGTGTGTGTTTGTGCGTGTGTTTGTGTGTGTGTGTATTAGAGTTAATAACACCACACCATAGCAGACAGCCCTCTGCACAACTAGGAAATACTAGGTGTATGTCAGTGGTCAAGTGTGTGTGTGTGTGTGTGTTTGTGTGTGTGTGTGTGTGTTAGTACACATGTATATGTGTGACTGTTGATAAGCTTACTAATAGTAGTAGAGCTCAATACTACATTACATCAATCCTATGCCAGCTAGGCTCATTGGAACAGTGTTTTTCGCAAGCATGAGCGTTTGTGTGTAGACTTGTGCGGGGGCGTTTGTGTGAACATATGGTTGTGCTGTGCATTTGTAGGAGAAGTCAGAAGCATACTTACGATAACGTGGGCCAGACAGCATTCAAATGGTTCAGCTATCACTTTGTATGCACGCTGAGTGGAGCTTCAGTGCTGTCGGTGCAGGCCAACTCACAGCGCTGGATAATTCAGACAGACACATTTCTGACAGCGATGGAGAGAGATGGAGGAGGGAAGAGAAAAAAAATCACACACCACACACACACACATACACACACACAGACACTTGGCATTGAGGGGCTGTTTAACAGCACTGTCTACTTTTGGGAAAAGGGGGCGAGCGAGGGGCTATTAACTCAACTCCCACCAGGCCTCAAAAAGAGAGAGAGAGAGAGAGAGAGAGAGTGTCTCAAAAAGAGAGAGAGAGAGAGAGAGAGAGTGCCTCAAAAAGAGAGAGAGAGAGAGTGTCATGAAGTGGGCTGGAATGGAGTGGATTCCAGAGGAAAAAAAAAAAAACAGTGAGGAGAGCCACAATTACGGGCCTACTGTAATTAGGGGTGTCTTTCCATAGGGGTGTCTAACAAGAGGGGTGGAAGAGAGAGAAGAGAAAGAGAGAGAAAGGGGGGGGGGGGGGGTCAGACGAAAATTTTGAGGCTTTTCTCCAGACAGAAGGCAGTTTTACGCTGTTTTAATATGCTTATGGTTTCTTGTGACCCATTGAATTTACAGCATCGAACTTTCCCCCTTCTCTCTCTCTCTCTCTATCTGTGTGTGTGTGTCTGTGCAGTCTATGATATATGCAGTGTTCTGTGAGTAGTCATTTGACTCATGGGCAATGAGATGCTTGCCCTGATGTTTGCAATTCAATCACCAAAAAATTTTTTTGTGTAAAACAGGGCTGCATCTGATTTTGCCCTCTTGTTTCTCTACAAGCTGATAAGTCATCAGGGGTATTAAGTGCAAACCACAAAAGATTCAGCCTGTTTCCCTTGGGCACTGAAGATAGATTTGAGTGGGAAAGTCCAGGCAGAGTTGGTTAAGAAGACAACAAGCACTCTCCTTTGTTCTCATCTTGGACAACCAGAAAGACATTCAAGCTTTTGGGCCATGTTGTTTGAATTAAGTGCGAGTTTCTGTCTCTTTTTTTTTCCGTTCAATAGTCGTTCTTCGCTGCGCCGGTCCACAGTTGGCCTGTTGTTGGGGAGATGTGTGTGCTTCATGCCAAAGTGGTGGGGGGCTCAGTAGAGCGTGTGTGTGTGTGTGTGTGTGTGTGTGTGTGTGTGTGTGTGTGTGTGACTGTCAGTGTTGGCTTCATGTCCAGGAACCTGTGACCTTATTTTAGACAGCCCACAACCCCCCCCCCCCCCCCCCCCCCTTTCCCCCTCCGGATGGTTCTGGAACTTCCACAGCCTGGGCACTTATCCTAAGTCTGCCATGACCCATCACAGAGAAGCACTAAAGGAAATTTCAGCCCGCAGAACTGCGAGTTTTTCCCCTTAATCTTCTGGAAATGCTTCAGCAGCAGACCACAGAAAAAAATGGCCTCCAGTCCTCCGTCGTAATAAACGCCAGTGTCTCGGCCTGGTTAGATGGATTAAGCTGTGCAAGGAGCCTGATTGATTAATTGACACTCATTATACCTCTCTCACACGGTTTCGATTGATGCCAGGTTAGCGTTGCGCTGCCGATAAGCTAAACCATTCACATTTCTTTGTGTTCAAAGCTGTAAGCACTTCAAAAGAGACTGTTTGTCTTAGTCCTTCGTCTTCTGGATGATCATCTGTGAAAGCACTTGGTATTGCATTGATAATTAGGGTTCAAACGGAGGATAGTGACAAGCAGCAGGAATGTTTAGAGGACCAGTGTGCTTGCTGTGTGTTGGCAGACAGACCTGCAGATATCCGTTTAGAATAACAGATCTTGATTTCTGTTGTGTTGTGGTGTTTTATTGATCCTCAGAGATTAGTATTTGCTGGAAATGTGATTTCTCTTTTTTTTTTTTTTTTTTTGTTTTTTTTTCTTTGGGGAGTCGCCATAGCAAGACACTCACAAATCCTGCGTGTTCACCAAATTGTTTCAGCAGAATATCAGCATGAGGTTTATGGATTACATGCTGTACAGAGAATCATGATGCTATGCTAAGACTCATGAGAGTGGTTCCATATTGCTCAAGAGACCATTGATATAACTCAATAAAGTGGAGCTGGATATAGTCTTCAGGCGTGCTCCGGAGCGCTTGGGGAGCAAGCATTCCTAAGCTTGCCATTAGCTCGGGCTGTGGTTGTCTGCCACTGCATTCTGTCACGTAAACAAACCCGGAGGGGAGGGGGACTTCAGCGGCAACAATGACAGTATGGTGCCCCTTACACACAACACTCAGGGACGCGGTTGGCCTGTAACGTTGCCATAACCCAAAGTTTACTCTCTGCAAAGATGTGGCTGGGCAAAGCTTAGTGTCTGGGGCAGTCTGTCTGTGTGTGTGTGTGTGTGTGTGTGTGTGTCTGAGAGAGAGAGACAAAGAGAGGGAGAGAGAGAGAGTGTGTGTGTATGTGTGTGAGAGAGAGAGAGACAAAGAGAGGGAGAGAGAGAGTGTGTGTTTATGTGTGTGGTTGTGTGACAGAGAGAGAGACAAAGAGAGGGAGAGTGTGTGTGTGTGTATGTGTGTTTGTTTGTGTGTTAGATGGTGTCAGCCGCAGAGAGTGTGACATGGCACACGATACCAGCAGGCATGACAGCAGACAAGCCTTGTGGCTTGCACTGCCCTCTCCCCAGACACCAGGGCCAAACAGGAGGCTTGCAAGAGGGCCCTTTGAGTCATGGAGCAGAAGATCTGTTCTTCTCTCTCTCTCTCTCTCACTCTCTCTATGTCTCTCTCTCTCTCTCTCTCTCTCTCTCTCTCTCAGGATGCAGTAGAAAAGCCAGTGAAAGGAAAAGAGTCATTACTGTGCTGTTATTGTCTTGCCGTCCCAGCTGTGGCACGTTTACGGCAATTCACTGGGTGACTTTTTTTTTCATTGAGAGGAGCTTGGTAAGAGGCAGTGGAAAACATCAACGTTTATTCTCTGAAGCGGTTAATAAAGCAGAGGCCTGTTTTTAATGTCTGTCTTCAGTGATTTTGATCAGAACATTCAGTAAACACGAAATGAATAGAAGCTCGGTGTGGTTTGTATTTAAAAGGACCAGAAAGGAAAAAAAGAGATGACAAAAAGAGATGATCTGGCAGATCCTAGCTCCACTACGTGCTGTATACAGGAAATGATTGATGCAAGTGGCCCTCTCTTATGTATACGTGAATCTGGCCAGAAATCGTAAAACTGCCACAAGGCCGTGAAAAATTAAACACTTGTGCGGCGTTCCACTTGTGGCAGGAGAGGAGCGGCAAGTGACTGCCAGGGAGCCAAGGAGAAGGGGAAGGAAACCAACTCATGCTGTTGTTATTCAGAAGCCCACCCATCCACAGGCCAACTCGTGGCACGGTGTGTGTGTGTGTGTGTGCGTGTGTGTAGGAAATTAAGAAAGCTGGAGAGAGAGAGCACTCATAAACACACACACATACGCGCGCACACACACACACACACACACACACACACACACACACATACAAACACACATTGTGGTGTGAGCTAACCACATGGTCATTTTAATTTAAATTTCGATTTTTTTTTTTTGGTGCTCATTATTCACGGGCGGTGCCAACAGTGTGAGTGATAGCACTGCTATGCTGCTGGCCAAATCGAACAGATTTTCTCTCATCACCCACAGGCTACCTGTACGGGTTTGTTATCCATGTCATGAAAAAGGGGAAAAAAAGAGAACAAAAACAAGACATGTGACTCTGATTAAACATTCTAAGCATTCCCAACATTCTCTGGGAGATTCCATTCCGCTGTGCCGTGTGGTCCTCTGATACAAGAGCCCGGTGCTGCTGCTCCTGCTGCTGCAGCAGTGTATTCTAGGGTCCCCCCTGTAGACCTGCACCATCGGTCACTAATGAGAGGTGGCAGGAGGGTGGGCTGATGCCAAGCGTGGGAGGAGGGGCGCCGAGAGCCGGCTGGCTGGCAGGATGGCCCCCTGTATGGGGCACAGAGCAGAGGAGGGGAGGAAGGCGAGGGGTCACGGTCGATCGTGAGAACCCCTGTGCACCCCTGCTGTCACGAGCGTCACGATACACTCCCTAATCTCCCACTTACCTTGAGCGGGGTGGTGTAGACGGAGAGAGAGAGAGAGAAAGAGAGAGAGAGAGCGAGAGCTAGTTGTTTATGTTGTATGTTTTAGTAAGACATGCAACCATTTGTCGTGTGAATAAAGCCATTTGAATGTGAATATGTAAGAGGACGAGGACAGAGGGAAGCATGGCCTTTTGAGCTCAGGTATGAGGGTGGTAGAGGGCACAGTGGAACCAGTGGGCATTCTGCCCTGTGCCCTGACCCACCGCATCGTCTCCATCTGCCGGCCAGCACCTCCCCGATCACAGCCCTGCCCAGCCCCGCTGTGCCTGCGTTAGACGCTCATTCTTCAGCCTCCCAGTCATGGCGCTGCCCCGTAGGGGAGGTAATCTTGCTTTGCCAACCCCACTGGCTATTGGTTTGTGCATGTCTGTCACATTATAGAGTGTTAGCATGGCAGAATTGCAGCAGCTTATTTATTTGGAGGTGGTGTGTCTGTGTGTGTGTGTGTGTTTGCCTGTACCTGTGTGTGTGTGTGTGTGTGTGTGTGTGTGTGTGTAGAAGAGAGGTAGGGAGAGTGATGACACAGTCGCGGTGACAGAGGAGAACGCTGCGCCATGAGCGCTGGCAAGGGTTGCATGTGGGCAATGCCATTTCAGATCATGCGCCCGAAGCCAGTCTGGAGAGCTGCTGAGAGGCGTACCCTAAAAGACTGCGCAGGCAGACTGTGAACACACACCTTATGTCATCAAATTCCTGCACCACCGACTCCACTCACACCCGCCTCTCTGTCCAAAACATGCAGGGAAAAGACCTACAGTGCAAGGCCTCTTACACGGATTCACACGCATGCAAACACACACATGCGCTCACGACTCGATTTCAGCCATTGCGATTTCATTGGGTCACAGCAAGAGAGCAGGGGCGATTTCTTTATTATTACCTTAGTAACAGGAAGTCTAAAAGGGTCCTGTCATCAGCAGGATGAGTTATGTGCCGGCGTGAGCGCAGCAGCCCTGTTGGCCGTGTGCCAGACAGCGATAGGAGGAGGATTAAGTTTATATCAGGTGCGCTCGGCCCGGAGCCCCCGAGACAGATCTGCAAGTTGATGTCCTAGTATTTTAAAAATCAATGTGAGCCTTAAGAACGGTTCCCTCTTCAGGGCTGTTGAAACAAGGAAGGATATGTGATCCAGGGCTTTTTTTCTCTCTTTCTTTAGCTTTTTATTGCACACCCCATCCACCCACCCACCCTCCACACACACACACACACACACACACACACTCACACACACACACACACCTCCAGCCACCCGCCCCTCATTTGCCGCAGAAATTTGAATCTCTTCAGGATATATTTTTCTTTTTCAGTTGTCGTTTGTTCCGCTCTCTTAGGTTGGCTCAGTGAAGCTGGCTCTCTCCTGATCCTTTCTCCCTCCCTCCCTCTCT
>PYXC01000315.1:1380000-1432500 GCA_015244755.2 Tenualosa ilisha
TAATGGCGTATCACTTTGCCATCGACGCTTCCCAGCATCCTCTGGGGGCGGAATCAAAGATTACATTTAATCCCTCCGCCACAGCGGACAAAATAAAGAGAGAGGGCTCTCTCTCTCTCTCTCTCTCTCTCTCTCTCCCCCTATTTCTCTTTCTCTCTCTCTCTCTCTCTTGCTCTTTCGGTACCTTTTGAAGCTGTGTCTCCAGAAATAATGCTTAAGGATGACAAGAAAATCCCCTCCCCGAACACGATCTGTTTTTTACAGTCAAATAATGACCACAGTGTTGGATTGGAACCGCAGTTGGTCAGGCTGTATTATTGAAGTGAAGAGTGAAGGGGGAGTAGGGCAGATAGCCGACTGAGTGTGTAGCCCTATAAAGACTTGTTTGATGACACCGCGCATGTGTGTGTGTGTGTGTGTGACCATTTGTTGATTACCTTGTGGTTCCTTGTCTTAGTTAGTGAGGATGTTCTGGTATGGCCGTTGTTGAGAGGTGAATGATGTTGTTTTGGTGAATCCCCCTATGATAAAAGTGAAAGTCCGTTCTGTGTGTGTCTCTGTGACTCTGGCAGAATAGCACAGAGTGGGAGAATCCCCAGTGACTAAAAGTGGAAGCAGTTTGCAGTTTGATGCCTGTTGGTACTAGTTATGAAGAATCCCCCTTTGATGGAAGTAACGACCTGATCTGTGGGTGACATGTGGACAGTTCACAATGCATTACATTGCGCTGTTTGCCCTATGTTGTATTGTGTTGCGTAGTTGCATTGTGCAGTTCTAGTGTATGATGGCAAATGAAAATGATGTCTGTAAAGGTGAAAAGGCAGAAGGTCTTTCAGGACAGATTGTGAAGAGGATGCTGGACTGCAGCGTTGCTATGCTCTGGCACCCAGACAGGCATCTGGTTACACCTTATAGACCCGTGGTTCTCAAACTTTTAACTGTGGAGACACTCTTGTTCTACCGAGTACACCCAGCATCACACACAGGTTGCTATTACAAATAAAATTTTGGCATAAAAATTGCTGCATTAACAAAATGTGAACACATATTGTATGTATGTAGTGGCAGTTAGGTTATATTGGGGATGGTTTCTTTCCCCACACTATCCTTATGCTGGTAAACACTGAGAAGCTATTCACGGGTTTATTTTGCGTACCCCCTAGAACTGATTCAAGTACCCCAGTTTGACATCCACTGATACAGACCATATGAGACGGGGGCAGTGGGACTTTTGTCAACCACTGATTTGACAACCACTGATACAGACCATAGTTTGACAACCACTGATACAGACCATATGAGACGGGGGCAGTGGGACTCTGGGGGGGGGGGGGGGGGGCGTTGGAGTGTTGGGGAAGTTGACAGGATCAATGGAAGTGAAGGAAGGAGCATCCAGCATAATACTCTCAGTGACACTGATGCCAGATACAATCAGCTTATATACAGCATTCATTACGGAGGTGTTGGACATGTGAGAAAAAGGCAGAGCTCACTATGCTGCCACCCCGAGCATGTTGGAGAGCTTGTGTTGCAGTGATGATGTTGTGTTGACCCATCACTGTTATTACATAATCACCTGACAGCAAACGTTTGAACCGACCACAGTCATTGCGTGGAATAATTGGAATCTTTTTCCATTCGTCTGTGTAACAGCTGCACGCAAAGAACTCAAAAGTCAGATTTTCAACACATGTTCCACCTTACCACTGCATGTTGTGCTGATTATTGACATCTGTCATTGTTAGTAATTTATTTTGGACTTTGTATACTCAGTAATTCAGTAACAGGTTTTGTATATTTAATTAAAGTTGTTATTTGTATCATATCTGTCTTGTGTTTACAAAGGCTGATTAAGTTTATAATAGTGGCATAAAATGAGTTTTCATGAAAATGACCATTTATTGCAATTACTTGTGTGGCAATTATTCATGTAGTAACATTTCATGATCGTAAGAGCCAGAATCATTTAATAGAGATCACTGATAGACTGTGCTGTAAGCTGTATGGAATTGAAGACAGCCCTCTTGAATTTATGGATGCAAAGTTTAACTGACAGTCTAGCTGATTCAATTTTTAGGCTACATTTGCACACAATATAACTTGGAATATGAAACAGTTTTGGTCCCAAACAAAAGGTTGGCAACAGACACTGTATTATAGTAAACACCATGTTACAGTAAGTCTGCCCCGTACACAAGTACTTATTGTATCAGCAATGCATAACATATGGAAACTCACATGTGGACAAGTGGAAACTCACAGGAAGTTACATGTACAGGCGTGTACAGTTGGAAGGAAAGAAGAGAGAGGTGGGTTGGGAAAGGCTTGTGATTGGTGGAGATTTATAGAATGCAGACATAGTGGGAGTGAGATCAGCCTGTCCTGATGACATGTAATTAAAATATTGTCTAGTTTTGAAATGCCCACCATTCTACTTTATCTGTCTCATCTCCTCTTATATCATCCCGTCATCTCTCCTTTCTCCCTCTCTTCATCTGCTCTTTTCATCTCTTCTTTCCTTTTTCTCCTCTCCTCTGCTTTTCCCCGCTCCCCTTCTCTCCCACACTGCCATTCTCCATCTCTCCTCTCTCTCTGCACTCCTCTTCATTCCTCTTCTCTCCTGGAGAGGCGCATGGCTGGAGAGCCGCAGTGATATATGAGAGGGCTAATTGTGGCAGAGAGGATCGCGTTAATGAGCAAGCCTGGCCTCGTTACCCACTGAGGGGGAGAGGGGGAGACTGTCTGTGTGTGTGAGTGTGTGTGTGTGTGTGTGTGTGTGAGTGTGTGTGTGAGTGTGAGTGTGAAAAAGAAGAAAAGAAAGGGAAATGGGGTGAGAAAAGAGACAGAATGAGTGAGAGAGTAAACGAGAGGCAGGAACAAGAAAGGGAGCCAGAGAGGTAAGTGACTGTGAGAACAGACAAATACAGATGGGAGAGAGAGAAAGAGAGAGAGGTCTCAATATGTTTCTGTTTGGGTGGATTAGGCTATGCTTTGGCAACACCAGGCTATTGACACTGTTTTCCCCCTAAAGGATCACGCTAATAAACCATAGTGTATTCAATAGAACTGAACTGAGCAAAAGAGAGAAAGAGAGCACAGTAGAAAAACAAAGGAAATGGATGAATCTATCTGTCAATCAATCTATCTATCTGTCTGTCTATCTATCTGTCTGTCTGTTTGCCTACTTGTTTTCTCTGATGGGAAACTGATTTAGAACAGAAGGTATAATTTCTATGGCAACTCCAGTGAAGTTAACTATCACCAGCTACTCTAGCTAATTAAAATCATGGTGACAGTAGAAGAGGAGCGTGCAAATCCTTAAGCACACATACTGTAGTGTAATCTATGTTATCCTAACTGTCACGTCCATAGAATTAATATCTCTCTGACCATTAGCCAAAGGCCAAGTTTCAATCTGAATTGTACAGCTGGCACAGTCAGCTACAGCAAAAAAAAAAAGAAAAATGAATTGAAAATTGTAGCTCATCCAGTTAGGGTGAATGGACAAAACTTTCAAAGTCCGCACCCTTTCAAAATTTTAGATGTACACGACAAAGTCTGTGACACCCTTTCAAACACAAATTGGTCTTTTGCATCGTCCTTGGCTGAACGGCACTTGTCGTCCGGACTATAAATAGCAGCAGATACCAGGTTGATAAAGAGATGCCAATAAAGGAGTCTGAGGACAGAGACATAAAGAAATGGAGAGACAAATGATGTGATAACCCCATGGACACTAACTACATTGTACTATATCTATTTTTTAATGTAGGCTTACAGTTCTATTATTATTATTATTATTATTATTATTATTTCCCATAGGTCTAAGCCTACAGATAGACATGATTTTTTTTTACTGCATGTATCCTTTGTGTGACTTCTGCTTTGGCAATACAAATAGTTATTTGTCATGCCAACAACTCTGAACTCTGTTTGAATTGAATTGACTGGAAATAAATTCCGGAAGTTTGTGATGAATAGGGAGCTGGAAACAGTCACAGTGTTGACATGGACTAAGAGAAATTTGAATTATTCCCTAGTCCAGCTAAAATTGAACTTTTAAAATGCATACACCTTAGTCCAAACTAGACTACTTGTAATCGGGCTAAGGCACCCAGATAATTTGGTTAGAAAATCGAATTTCTCTTCATATGTATATGACAACCCCGGTTAGCCGAACTATTGACTGGCCTGGGCCAAAGGGCACTCCCCCTTTGGAAGTGACAGAGACACGGAGCTCCGAAACAGCAGCATACATTGTGCGTCATGCTGCATGTTCAGCATGTATCTCACGTCCAAAACTCTCAAAAGTATGTAAAGTATGTACTGAGTGAGATGAAAAGTGGAAAGAGAGAGAGAGCTGAGACACACTGAGATGTGTGTGTATGTGTGTGTGAGTGATAGAGAGAGAGAGGTAGGTATATGAATGAACGTGACTTAAATAGTGCGAGATAGAGAGGGATTGTTAGAAAGAGAAGGAGAGGGAGAATAAGAGTGAGGGAGTGGGAGATAGAGGGATGAACATGTGGGAAAGAAAGGGAAAAAGAGCAGAAGGGGGCAAGCAGTGAGTTAACCCAGGCGGAGTGTCCTCTGCTGTGGCAGGCTCCAGGGTGATTTATGGCTGATTTGCTGTGGCCCTTTGGAAGCCCTTTACCCACAGCCTTTCTCATTTACACACAGAAAAATGCTCTATGGCATTAGCTCACACACACACACACACACACAGACACACACACACACACACACACACACACACACACACACACACGAACAAATACATACTCACATTCATAGACACATACACACATTCATACAGATATGTGCTCACTCACATACTGCACTACACACACAGTCAAATTTATTTGCCAAACACACACACACACACACATACTCACCACCAGTCACACACCCCCCCAAGACACACTCTCTCACACATGTACACACTCCAGCAGAGCTCTGGCTTCTCAGTAACAGACACCACAGCCCAGCACAACAGCCCTCCCGTAAGCTGCTTGTTATTGCCCTGTTGCTTAGCAGCCTTGTCCCCGCGAGCTTTCACAGATCATTAATTTATTATTATTTGCATTGTGAGCTCTCTCTCTTCTCTCTCTCTCTCTCTCTCTCTCTCTCTCTCTTCTCTCTCTCTCTCTCTCTCTCTGTCTGTGTGTGTGTGTGTGTGAGTGAGTGCAGAATGACTCTGCTGGTTCTCACACACAGCAAACAGAGCTGTAGTAGTCGCTGACTCAACCCTGAACCTCAAACACTGCTGCTGTAGCTGTGAGAGTGACTGGTGGACACACACACACACACACACACACACACACACACTCACATATACACTAACTCAATCACACGCGTGCACACACACACACGCACGCACACACACACACAGGCACACATACTGCTGCTTGTGCTATTCAAGCTGTCTGAATCAAATCACCTCTGCTCTAAATGAGCTAAAGCACTGCCTAATGCACTGGTGCTGCCCATCGTCCATTTGGACTTGACTCTGTTCCAGAGAGCAGCTAAGTTTAGGCTGCGTGTCTGTCTGAGTGTGTGCGTGTGTGTGTGTGTGTGTGTGCATGTATTAGAGAGGGAAAGAGAGAGAGAGTGTGTTGTGTGTTATGTTAAGTGAGCATACTAACCATGCTTTATACAGTATGTATACTCAGGGGAGCTGTGGGTGTGCGTGTTTGTGTATTTATGTGAGTGAGTGTGTTTCATTTGTCTTTTTTTGACAAGTCTGCTTTCTGCCCACCCTGTCCCAGGTCCATCCTGTTACGAGAGGGCGGAGGGGAAGAGGAAAGGGCGCCCCCGTGTGGAGGTGCAGGAGTTGCGCAGCATTCCTGTGAGTACCCCAGCAATCCAGGGTTTGTGTGTGTGTGTGTGTGCGCCTGTGCGGTTGTATGTGTATTTGGATGTGCGTATGTGTGCCATGTGGTGGTGGTGTGTGTGTTTTTGGATGTGTATGAATGTGTTTAAGTGTGTGGTTTGGAAAGTCCATGCATCCACTGACAGCTGGGCAGATCACAGAGCTGCACCCTCATGAATGTGAGCTGTCAGCTGTTCTTAATGTGTGTGTACATTTGGAACCATGTGCTCTGCATTTGTGGCTTCCTCTGTTGGTGCTTTTGAGTGCACAAGCAAATGTGTGTATGCTTTAGAGAGCAGTGTGCATGTGTTACGACAGTGTTTAATGTGTCTGTGCTTCTGTTTGGAGGTCTTGTAATGCATAGATCTCCATACTACTTTGCTTGACATGGTTCCTGTAGAAACCTACTGGTTTTATCACTGTGACCACCATACAGCTACTATATGTAGGTTAGAATGCTGCAAACTTTAGACCGAACAAGCAGAAACTCATCTCAATAGACTCCTCCTCCTCCTCCTCCTTCTTCTTCTTCTTCTACTACTACTACTACTTCTTCTTCTTCTTCTCCTTCTTTGTCTTCATCTTCTGCTTCTGTCTTCCTCATCTTCTTCTTCTGCCTCTTCCCTCTCTCTCTCTGTAGGCCCACATGATGGTCCAGTGGAAGGAGGAGTTTAAGAGTCGCTCACGGGTCAAATGTCCCAGCTCGGGCTGTTGGCTGGAGTTCCCCAGCATCTATGGCCTCAAGTACCACTACCAGCGCTGCCAAGGGGTGAGCTCTCCCCACCTCTGTTGCCCTTAACACACACCTGGGGTTTCCTAGCCTCCCCCTACCACCACCAAAGTAAATTCAGCCATCCAATTACACCACACGATTTTTCCCCATCCCCAAAACGGTTTAGGCAAAAGCACACACTCAACATCTCCTCACACACACAGTCTTCATCCAGCCATGACTGACAGCTTGTTGTCCTGATTAACCTCTGCTGGCTGGACTGTCCCAGCATCAACAGCCTCAGGTGCCAAATAGCCTAGTTGTGTTGCCAGTCAGCCTGGCCAAGTTGCCAACCAACCTACTGTTTTTGCCAACTCACGCTGCCAAGGACTGAAGTCTCCTCATCCCCTCTTTCCCAACACACACTAACCCCATCAACTCACATCCACCCCTCTCCCCCCAAAACACACCAGCCAATGACTGTAAAACAACTGACAGTTTACATTCAATCAAACATGAAACGATGCAGGGAACTAAACAAATTGGTTAATCTTTTTAGGGTTTAACCAAAATTGTTGCCAGACTAGTCCATGTTTTTTTTTTCAGTTCACAGTATCCATGCTCTGGTTCCAAAGTAGTTAACTTAGCATATAGACTCCAATTCTGATTTTGCCAACATGGCCAGCCATTTTTGTAAAAGGTAAGATAGCATGCTGTCCATACTGTGTACATTCATTGATACCAACGTCCTGCCTTATTGACCCTTCCCTCACCCATGACATAGTACCCTCCTTCCCTCACCAGTACTTAGCCCCAGTCCACCCTAGAGATTTGGTGTGACGCCATCACTCCCTCCACACACACACACACACACACACACACACACACACACACACACATCAGTTGTCATATACACATAGCAGGCCACAGGCCCTTATTGAAGCCACTGCAAACAGCACAGTGCAATGACGCCACCACAGATACGTTCGACTGCTGCTGCTGCTGCCGCCGTCTGTCTTTTTTTTACCTCAGAGCGCATAAGGGTGTGTTACATCAGACCCACAGACAGGACAAACACAATGTAGCGTCTGCTGCACTAAGCCTTTGGACTGCTCTGCTTGTAGGCAATTCTCAGCAGAGTGAGTGACTCAGAGCTTTGTGACAGGTGGACCTGATACATGCTGGCCATCGGCTTAAAAACAGGTGTGTCGGGCATGTCGGGCAGGTAGACCAACAAGCAAAGTGTAGCCCAGCATTACCACAGCACAAATCTAGTAGCCAGTGCAGCATTACATGTGGCTTTTCAATGTATGTGGAATGAAAACCCATCAGTGTCAATTTCAATGCAATGCTGTTCGCAGTTGTACTTGCTTGCTGATCTTTGACTTGATTTCAAGGGATTATCCAGAGTGAATCAACCCGTAGCCCTGTTGTTTGATATTGCAGCGTTTGGTACAACATAGACCAAATAGCAAAACGCCAGCCAACGCTAACAGAACTGGCATTTTCCCGTGCCTCCATCAGTTAGCGTTTGCTGAAAGTTTGCAAAGTTGGTCTCTGTTGTATATGCTGTCGTTCAGCACTCGGCAGTCTCAAAGAACAGGCACACGAGCTGATTGACTCTGGATTTATTCCTGCAAGGTAAAAGTAGTAACCTATTGAGGTACTTCTGTGTGTAAGTGCTCAAGTCAACTATATGAATGCAGCATATAAAGGCTAGTCACAGCCAAGGTGAATCAATTTGCGCTGAACTTGAGCAAGGCTCAAAGGCACGACATGGGCGCGGAAATAAGCGCCCCCTCTCAGTGTCTTCCTCTGTCTCAGGCGACCGTGGCCGAGAGACTGAGGCACGCATGCCCTTACTGTGAGGCTGTGTTCGCTACCAAGGTGCGTCTGCAGAAACACAAGCTGTGGAACCACCCGGAGAGGGTCACCATGGAAACCAAGACCGAACCCAAAGGGCAGGTGCAGAAGGGGCCGTCGAAAGGGAACGCCAAGAAAAGGTGAGGCTTGGTGAAAAAAAAAACAGGGGAAAAAAAACGGGGGGAAAAAAAAGACAATAAAAAGATGGAAGGAAAACAAATAAATAAAAAACAAACAAACAGCATCCTTGTACCAAGGCAAAGGGAAAAAATAGACAGGACAAAATGACAGACCTGACAGCTCCCCTTTTGTGGGGTGGTTTACTTGACAACAACAGCCACGGTAACCAGCGGTCTTCGCTGTCTAACTCAGCTTTCCCATCATGCTCTGCTTCCAGACAAGGCCTCTTTAGCAGACTGAGAAGCACTAGTCATCATTCACTGCCTCATCCAGTACAGCACACACACGCACACACAGACACAGACACAGACACAACACACACACAGAAACACACACACAGACGCACACACACACACTTTCTACCCCCTTCATCTCTCTCTGTATCCCTCTCTCTTTCTCCCCCCCCCCCAACCCCTCCCCCTCTGTCCCCACCACTCACTGACTCTCTCTTTCTCTCTATTGAAAAGGGTTGACTCCTAATTCTCCCTGCTCCACTAAGAATGTGTGTGTTGTGAATTCATTTTCATCACCGTTCAGAACAGGGAAATTGTCATGGCCCCGTGCATTTAAAGTAGTCTGTCACAGTTAATCCCCCTAGCTTTGGGACGGCAGAGCCAGATGCCTTCAAAGGCGAGCAGGCAGGCAGGCGCGGCTGTTGTACTCACGCAGACGCCGTCAAATTGGACAGAAAATGGAAAGTGCTCAGTGCATAAATTATGGCACTTCAGAGTGTAGAGTTTTATTTTTTTTGTTGTTGTGCTTCTGCTTTTTTTGCCTATGTGTGAAGAGAGTGTTCAGTGTGTGAAACCCAGTTTGTGAGTGTGTGACAATGCAGAGTGTTTGTGTGATGTTAATGTAGCACAGTGTTTGTGTGTGTGTGTGTGTGTGTGTGTGTGTGTGTGTGTGTGTGTGTGTTTTGTAACATTAAGCAGTATAGTATGTGACGTATGATGTATGCGAGTGAAGTGAATATGAAGATTTTTTTCACCATGTGTTTGTGTGTGCAGACTTGTCATTGTGTGAATGGGTTTTTCCATCGTGTGGGTTTCTTAGCGTGAATACTTATTTCAGTAAGTGTGTGTTTGTCCTCTGCATGGTTATCGTAGGCCTGTTGTAGTACATCGGAGCACAGGTTCGTTAGGGTGTGTTTGTTTGTGTTTGTCTAACAGGTGTAACAGTGTTGATCGCGTGCGTACGTGTGTGTGGGTGTGCGGTTCTCAGTGATTGAAACAGCTTCTCACTCTCTCTCTGTCTCTCTCTCTCTCTCTCTCTTCAATTTATCTCCTCCTCCCTCCATCTCTCTCTGTCCATCAGGCCCATGGAGAGTGGCCCTCCGTCCCCCATGTTCATCAAGGTGAAGAAGACTCAGGAGCCATCGCAGCCATCCCAGAACGGCGAGTGCACCACCGCCTCTGCCGCCTCGCAGAAGCCCGACAGGAAACAGCAGCAGCAGCAGCAGCATCCACAACCACATCATCAGCAGCAGCAGCAGCACTTGCATCAACAGCACACACACGGTCACACACACACGCAGCAGACGCAGGCGCACGCACACATGCCGCCGCAACAGCAGCAGCAGCAGCAGCAGGCGTCCTCGTCCGATGCCTCTCCGAAGACCCCTGGAGGGAGCGAGAGTGAAGGGGGTAGTTTACCCCCATCCTGCCCGGAGGAGGACCCTGAGAGGACCAGGCACAGTAAGAGTCCCCACACCTTCACACACACACACACACACACACACACACACACAACCCTGTTGTACCACAAGAGGCAGAAATTTCCGGCTTCAGAAAATAAACATCCTGCCATTCAATGGTCTCCACCTTTACACAGGTGTGTTACTCCTTTTAGCTGATCTGCCTGGCTGAATAGTTGTGCTGATTAGACTGAGCTGATTTAGTGAATGGTTGCAACAGCCCTCTGGTATAGGACATGTATTTGGTGAAGCTGCCCCCCCTCTGCACCCCTCCTGATTCCGCCTGTGGCTTTGCATGGAGAAGGAGAAGCTCTTGCACACACAGAGCTGGGCTGCTAGGGGAGAGAAGTCCCAGCTCCTGTCCGCTGCATACCCATGAATGCCTGAACGCCCAGTACTGTCATCCACCAGAGTGCATGTGCTCAGAGCATTCACTATCAGCACTGTGTCTTTACTTGCTCATCTGAACAGCTTGCATAGCAAAGTGATGCTGTTTTGACTGCTGTGCTTAGGCCTGTGGCATTCGGGTGGAGCCGTGGGCTTTCGTTGTTGTAAATACTGCTTAACGGTTCCTGCACCACACAGAGATGATTAAAGCTATTTTGTATGAAAAGGTCTTCCCTTGTGTGGTGAGATAGCGGGTCTCTCAGCTCTAGCTTGTCAAGCACACAGTACGACCTTGGAAAGCCATTAGATGCCAAGCTACTTCCAAGTGTAGAAGTGTAGTGGTAGATATCAAGTACGGTAGATAGTTACAGAATCAAATCGCATTCTTAACAGTTGCATTAAAACGACTCTGAGTGCACAAGAGACATTTCCAATAGAGCTTAAACCAGTAAGCCAACATGGTAAAAATCACACATCAATCTTTTAACCAGGTTTCTTGAAAACTGTCAACAGATAGCTGATAACTGTTAACTGATAAACGGTTAACAGATTTGGCTTTGTTACAGCTGTATTGAAATGATCTGAGGTTATGCCCATATAGTTTTCGCAAGGGGTGGGGTGGGGTGGGGGGGGGGGGGTTAGCCCCCTTAATGCAGACCAGAGTCGAGCCCTCATATGCTGATACATAATATCACTGAAAAGTTTATGTTGTGATGTTATGTGATAATCCCACTTATGCACGACTATTCAGTTCCCTGTACATTATGTCTAGCTTCTCCACAGTCTGACTTAAGTAGCCGATTTCATTGCATGTTTGGGCCATTCAAGCAATAGTAGGCTGCCGCCCAGAATTTAAGCCTGGAAAGTGAGATAGGACCACTAGCCTAAGTTCTTGTGTCTCTCAGCAAGCACATACACAATCCTAGAGTTTAAAAATGTTGCACTGAATTCTGTGGTTGAATTGTCTGTCCAGAAGAAAACAGGCAACTTCATGGTCACTGTGAACAAAATAGTCTCTCAAAATCTTTTCTCTGACTGTTGTCCGTCTTTATCTGAGAAATGCTTCTGAAGTGCCGTCATCACTCCTCATTGTATCTTTGTTTTCTCCTGTCACAATCTTGTCTTCCTTGTGAACAAAAAATTCTTATGTAACTAATGAATCTTAACCACTGGCATTACTACTGCCGCTAACCATTACTAAGGCCTATTATTAGTGTATTAGTGTTTATGCTATTAATGCATAGTAACATAGTAATAATAAATCTGAGTAGTGGTTAGTAATTGTAGTAAAATAGTAATAGCTGTAACTAACAGTTAAACTAGTGGTTATTGTTGATCTAAGGTTTGTGCCTGGAGGGTTGTAAAGTAGTGATGAGGTATGTGCTGTCTGTCAGTGTAAAGGATCCTGTGAGTCAGATGCATTTAGCTTAGCTTCCTGTTTGTGGCTGTTTGAGGTTGGGTGGTGGCGTTGTGCCTTTCAGGGCCATGTGGTTAACAGTGTGTGAGAGTGTGTGTGTGTGCTGTTCTGGCTGTGAATGTGTTGCTATTTCTGGCGTGTGTTTGGGTAAACGCACCTCTCATCATTAGTCAGCGGTGAGTCCCGCTGTGAGCTGCAGTAGGACACAGGGATGTGTGTGCAAATGTGTTAAAAGTGTGTGTGTGTGTGTGTGTGTGTGTGTGTGTGTGTGTGTGTGTGTGTGTGTCAGAGTGATGTATGTGTGCATGAGAGAGTGTGTGAGAAAGAGTGAGGGAGAATAACAGACATATATATATGCCGTGAGTGTGCATGTGTCTGTGTCTGTGTGTGTGTGTGTGTGTGTGTGTGTGTGTGTGTGTGTGTGTGTGTTTCTGGGTCTGAGTCACAGACATGATGGGACACTGAGGTGAAATTTCACCATCGTATCACATCTCTTGGCTCTGGCAATAGGTGCAGAGATGAGAATATAGCGTGAAGTCCCAGCTCTGACACAAAATGAGCTTCAGCCTGGCCAGGATGACAGCTCAGCAGAGCGCTCACACACCAGCCTGTCACACACACGCACACACACACACAGACACACACACAGACACACACGAACACACACACGCACACACACACACACACACATGCACACACACACACACATGCACACACACACACACACACACACACACCCACACGCACACACACTGCAGTTGCGAAGATGTCTCTTAAGGCATGCGCACACATCACATACACATTTCTCTTTCTCACACACAATCGCACACATAACTATTGCACACACCCACAAGCAGGCAAGCATGCACACACACACACACACGCACAGGCACGCACACACACACACACACGCACACAAACCACAGGAAAACAATTGTAGTGTGAAAGGACTGCAAAAGCTTTTCATAGACATGAAATGACTGATGCGCACAGTTACTACTGTGCCATGCTATTCTAATTTGAAAATGTCCTGTATTAAGCAATGGCGTTCACTTGAAACTTAGCACAAAATATTTTACTGTAATAGTATGCTTGCTAACTTTCTGTCACATCCATACCACTGTAATTAATGCTCTAAAGATATTTTGATAATTTTGTTATTTTCTCCCAAAGTACACATGTTTGTGTTTCCCCTTTCTGTGGAACTTCACGTCTGGCTAGTGCACTTGTTCATGTTAAGAGCCAGTGCTTCAGCTGCTAATTATATTTTGCCATTAGCCAACCCAAAGCCCCCTTTGTGTTGTTTATGGTTTTTATTTATGATTACTTCCAGTGCTATTACAACCCCTGTTTCTGAGGGTGGCTTTAAATCTAGCTGGAGAATATTTAAAACGGTGATTACATTTTTGACTGGGTGTGTATTTGAGGGTTACAGTTATGCAGTTACTGTATGTGGTTTAAAAGAGAAAAAGAGTGCTGTGTGTGTGTGTTTGAGAGAGAAAGAGAGAGCGCATGTAATGTCAACTTTACGCGTTATAAACGTAACACTATATGTGGACAAAGCAACAAGATGCTGAGTTGAGAGTGTACTAATCGTGTTTTTAATGCGCAGAGAAAAGTAGTTGATCACAGTATCTTACATCCTGTTTAACTGTTTGATCTCCTCCATTTCTCTGTGTGCTTTATGAGCCAGGAAGGAAGCAGAAAACTCCAAAGAAGTTCACTGGAGAGCAGCCCTCCATCTCCGGCACGTTTGGACTCAAAGGTAGCTTCTCTCTTTACAGTACCTTGGCTTAAGCACCTTTATACTTTATACACCTTTCATCTATACATGTTGGACCATTGAAGAAACACCATATCATACCACCAATCATATAGTTAACATTATATGCACTGATTTAGCAGACTACTGATTCATAACGGCCTCCTGTACACTTTTATTAACTATGTGTATTCGTAATGTACCCAAAACTAATCTCATACAAATAAGAAATTAAGTTTCTCTTTTTCTGCCAAGATGATGTCTGTACACAAACTTAGTCAGCGATAATCCCCATTACCTGTGGGGTGGGGTGATGGTATTGATTCATAAAATTCAAGTGTATGGAGTTTATGGGCTCCATCAGTAAGATGACAGCAAACAGTAAAACACCAGAGTCCTGACAGGATGGCTTCTTAGCGTATTGTAGTGTATTGTTCCACTCAGTGTGAGTGAGAGTGTGAATCAGCATCTTTTTTTACTGTCTCTGTTCACAGTTTCAGACCGTGTTTGAACCTCTGAGTTACTCTACTGTCCTAGTATCCCTCGTTGTAACACAATGAAAAAGAAAAGCTCAAACGTAATACGTAACAGTTACATTGTTGCTACATTATGTTTTAGTGTCAAGTCATAATAAACTTGACACTACAGTACATAACCTCAAAGAAAGGAGATGAATTGACCGGGTTATAATATGACTGTTAATGTGTTTTTACGTTGTTAGGCTGTGATCAGATGTAGCGGTGACAGAAATAGTAGATGCTGTGTTGTTTGCTGGAGCAGATAGCACTTTAGTACATAAACCCACTATGCCGCTGGACTCCATAAGCCTTGCCAGCATTGCCCCAGGGACCAGGGTGTTGAATTGGACTTGAAGTTGGTTAAGTGTTCTCTTAGAAAACAACATTCAATGTCAGTTCAGTGCAGCCCAGTAACTTCAGGGATACAGATGAATCAAGAAACCTCTTAGAGTCAGAGGGCTACGATGACAAGCAAAGTAACAAGACCATCAACACATCAAAAGCTAATTGCCACTTAACAGCCACCCAGAGCTCTGAATGTCTGAATGTTTTTTTTTGTTGTTTGTTTACACGTTTGCTTCTTATCACTTTCTAAGTGCTCCACAGCACCTTACTGCTCGTACAAGTTCGCTTTTCATGCCAGGGTTGATCCACCTTTTCAAATGAGTTGAGGAATATGAAGCTGGGGTGGTTGTGTGTGTGTGTGTGTGTTTTGGGAAGGAGGTTATCATATGCCAACTTCAAAGCAGCCATGTGCCATCTGGTTGTGATTTGGCTCTCTGTTCCCTGGTGTGGTAATCACTCCTCCCTGGTAAATGGGTGATTACAGAGGTGTTTAATTTCCTGCCACAGCAAAGAGACCACGGTGACTCACGCTAAACAACAATGTGTTTGTCTTTCACTGTGTGTGTGTTTGTGTGTGTGCGTGTGTGTGTGCACGTGCGTGTGTGCTTGCTTCTGTCACTTGTTTGTGTCTGTATACTGTATGTGTCATGTTGTGTGTGTGTGTGTATGTGTGTTTTTGTGTTTCTGCATTGACTTGTTTATATATACATATACACATATACAACCATGCAGGGATGAACAAGGTGGAGGAGAAGCTGAAGGCTGGGCGGGCGAAGAGGCCAGAGGGGGGCCTGTTCAGCGATGAGCCCCCGAGGAAGCTCCCAGCCCCAACCCCAGCCCCAGCTCCAGCCCCATCCAGGAGAGAGACCCCACAACCTTCAGCATCAGGTGAGGCTAGACTCCCACCACCCCACAGAATGCCAGGGAACCAGGGGTTAATTTGGAAAACATGATAGGCTGAGTCACATTCAAAGCAGTTGCAAAAATTACTCTTCACAGAGTGCCTAACAATCCCTTGTATCAGGTCTTAAATCACTGTAAGCCATGGCTTTGTGGGAGTTATTGCTTACATTCAGTCTTCACTCAGTTACATTACAATAATGGGTGGATTTGCCAGTGATGAGAAATGCATACATTTGTCCCAGATACTGTTGAACTTTGTTGTGTCGTAAACTCTTTTTACAATTTTTTGACAAGATTTGACAGAAATCAGATTGAATTCCCCAGACAGACAGTTAGGCTGTAATGCTAAAAATTAAGATAGAGTTGAAAATTGTAGCCTTCTCACTCATATTACATTAATGGGTGAGGTTTTCATATAGATAGATAGATAGATAAATACTTTTATTATCCTGCAGGAAATTCTCATATGAAAGTAGGCTACTGCTGAGCTTGTACTATTGCTGTAGTTCTAATGAACTTTCTAGTTTTACTTACCTACCGACAGCATTCACGATCTCGAGCAACGGGGCTATACAGGGAAGTAGTCTGGACTTTTGCTTTAAAACCATAGCTGAAATGTAGCATATGAGAAGAGTGATATACTGTATGGGCCTTGTGCTCTTTGTAGTCAAATCCCACTGGAAGCATAAATGTCAATCACCCGTACACATTTTTCTCTCTACGTTGTATGTACTCCAATTACTAGCATGCATCCTTTCGGGATGAGCACCTGTTTACCACCTGTCTGACGTTCTGTGCCCCTCTGTGCCCTCTCTGATCCTGTCTGCAGGCCCCCCAGCAGAATCGCAGTGGCACAGTGCCATCTCTGAGCGGGGGGAGGTGGTGTGCCCCACCTGCTCTGTGGTCACCAGGAAGACAGTGCCCGGCCTGAAGAAGCACATGGAGATCTGTCAGAAGGTGAGGAGCAGGACTGGGATGATCTAACCTATTCAAGTGTGTTGTGCCGATCTGAGATATTTTTATTAACAAAAAGTGCAAAAAGAATATGTGGACCGTAGGTTTAGGTAAGGTAAGGTAAGATAATGTTAAGGTAAGGTTAAGGTCCTATTGACCTGATGTGTTGTTTGACAGCTAAAAAGAAGAAAAGAGAGAAATACAGATAAAAGTGTCAAACAAATTCAGGGAAAAAAAATAAACAGCCAAGCCTTATGCTTATAAGTTGATAAAGCAATATATTTTAAAATGTTTTAAAATTTTGATTTTAATTGAATTTTTTCACATATAAATGACACTTTTTGTCATATGTAAGTGAATCACAGTACAGTTTTATTACAAAGTTATCAGATCTGATCACTTGATTGGAATGACAATGAATATTACCAGAGCAGAAATTTTGTTTTAGTTTTACATAGCATTAATGTGGAGTCATAGACCATTCAGTTGTTTTATTGTTATTATTATTCATTTGTGTTTTGCATGAAACTGTAATGATATCCACCTAGATATGGAAGCTTGATTAAGACTTAACTATGGAGAGAGAGAGAATGTGTGTGTGTGCGTGAATAAGATGTTGCCAGGAAGAATCCGGTTTTCCATTGAATACATTTCTCAGTTCTGATTCGTCAAACTCATTAGTTTCTTGTCTACCAATGAGTCAGCAATAGAATTGAATGTCTGTTTGTAATCTGTGGACTTTGATTGGCTAAAAGCATGCTGAGATCACATGAGACATGTTCTACTGCACACAGTTAATAAATTACACTCACCAAAACCAGCGGGTAGATGAGCCACAACATCCTTTCCCTCACCAAAGATTTCAACGATTTTCGTCGGAAACAGAACAGGACCGCACACAGCATGTCATCACCCAGACCTCTTGGGTGGTAAATACAAAAAAAACTTGGCTAATTCAGCTCTTTTCCATTGAGCATTTCCACAGATTTCATTCTCAGTGGGAAGAAAGACGACACATTCCCTGGTTAGCGTCTGGCTAGTCCTTTTACCCTGTGGTCTCAACATGAGCCTGAGTTATACATTGACATTTATGTCTGCGAAGGACTGGATTCGTGTTTGTGTGGGAACTATTTTCCCTGCTGTGTTCAGGTCACCAAACCACTAGTGATAGCCACAGTCCTTCCACTATTGATGTTGTGCCATTGCAGAGACTTGTGATAGCCGTGGGAATTGTCTCCAGTCAGTGTTACAGAAAGCAAAGGGAGAGAAGAGTGTAAAATGAAAAGCAACAGCAACAAACAACAGAAATAACAAATGTTTTCTCCTAGTGAACATGTGGTGTGGTGTGATGTGGTGTGGTAGCGGGGTTGGTCTCAGACTGGCCCAAGGCACCTGAGAGTATTGCACCGATCCTGCTCATCTCCAAACACACAGACACACACACAGTGCACGCACACACATGCACACACAGACATGCACACACACACACATAGACATAGTCATGGGTGCATTTACACACACATTCACACATGCACACGCACACACTCACACACACACACACACACACACACACACACACACACAGGCTGCAGCAGTGCATCTGGTCCCGTACCTAACACGTTCCCAGCCACGGCATAGCAGCTGTCATACCCATTTGTGATCGCCTCTTTATCCATCACATGTAATTCATTTATTCAGTTTGAGGATTTTGTTTCTCAACTACGGACGACTGAAGCCGCCTACGCTCCTAAATCGTCTCAAGACGCCATGTGTTCTTCTCACACTGCGTACAGCCTCCTCTGAGCAAAGATAACATCTGTTTTTGCTTCCACCTCCACCCTACACCCACCTTACAGACACACACCACACACACCACCACCTCCCCTTCAATCCACTGTACATAAATTTACTCCCACTCAGCTTTAGTGTATGTCAAGCCTGAGTTGCGCTTGTCTCCAAGGTAATGTATGTGCTATGTGTGTCTGACGGCCAAGCTGATTCAGGCTTTGTATTCACATTCGCAGTGTCCAGCCAGGAGCAGCTGTGATTTTAGTTCCCCTTATTTTATTCGGTTCATCATTTTTTTCTTTCTTTCTTTTATTTCTTTCTTCTTTTTTTCTTTTTTCTTTCCCTCTGAAACTCTATCTTCCCCTTTGCCTGCTCAGCCACTCGACTGTTTACGTGCAGCCAGACCACAGAGCTCTCCTGGGTGGAGACCGATTCAGGCATGCAATTAGCCGCCTCATTCTCTCAGGACCCCTGGCAAGAGGAGGGAGGATCGTGGGGGATCGGAGGGGGGTCTGGGGACCCATTAGATGGAGTCTATTGATTGGTTAGCTCTGGGAGTAGAGAGAGATGGAGAGAGAGAGAGAGTCAGGAAGTCATGGGAGGGGGCTAAAACTGGAGGAGGGTATTGGTGTGATTTGAGGGTGGGGAGGGGAGGGGGGTAGATGGATAAAGGGAGGGTCTTTATGGATCCTGGCCCAGTCGACTTCATGACTCTATAAAAGTGACAGGAGCACTATTAAGGGGTCTGATCGATCAGCCATGTTATTGCGTGGGTCACGTGTAACCATAACCACCACCACCCCCACCCCATCCCTCCCCTACACACACACACACACACACACACACACACACACACACACACCCATGACCAACGCCACTGATAGTCTACCCCCAGTGTTTCCCATTTAAACATTTGCCACCCGTCTGGCTCGCTCTGCCCAGGCATGCCACTGGGCACAGCCATTGATTTTGGTGTTTGATTTCATAAACGCTTTTAAACGGCTCTCCCTGCCGCGAAAATAAAGTGACATTAGCTGCTAGCCGCTAGGCCCTCTCTCCCCCTCAGCTTTTCTGCACCACTTAGCCCGTCTCATCCATCAGCTCGCAGGACCCGCGGCCTCCTCCTGCGCTCAGTGCAGTCCTGCGCAAGGCAAGGCAAGGCAGTGCAACTCAACGCAACGCTGATGTGTGTTGCCTTGGGTTGCATCATCATTTAGTGCCTTGTGGGACTACTGGCAGAGTGAAGCCATGTGAGCACTGTGCTGAAGCACTGTGTGTGTGTGTGGTGTGTGTTTATGTGTTTGTGTGTTTTAGCAACTGTTGCAGTGCACTGTCAAGCCCACATGCTGCATGGAGTGAGTCACATGCAGGCCCCTGCTTCTCCAAATCACTGCCGGCTATCAGGGTATTATCACCCAGAGAGAAGGCAGAGGGGGAGGGAGAGAAAGAGAGGCATACAGAGAAGGAGGAAGAAAAGTTGAAGACAGATTGATATACACACAGGCAGAGGGAAGAGGAGGAGAAGAAGTCTGTGTGTGTGTGTGTGGTGTGAGAGAGAGAGAGAGAGAAAGAGAGAGAGAGAGAGAGATTAACATTGCCATAAGGGCCATTTTCAATATGGGGCATGTAAAGTATGTACTCCCATTCTTGGGAGTTTGGACTTGACAAGTTCAGTTCAGGATACAGTACTCAGCATGCAGGATGTGCAATATGAGACAGCAGTAGGGTTGCTGCTGACTTCACAACTCAACTTGGCATAAGAATTTCGTTTTCGGTACCAGTCTACCTTGCGTTTCCCCTTTCTCTTAGTAGAGAGGAGTGAGAAGGAGGGAAAGAAGGATGATTGTAGCAGTATTGTGAATGTACAGCTTTTCTAAGCAGTGCAGTCCTCCAGACTCAGGCTGGAAATGCCACCAAAATAGGCATCAGGCCCTGCGGTGTTACGCCATCACAGCCGTAAGCAGGATGGTGGGCCTGAGAGATAAACTGCCCTCTGACCTTTGCCCTTTCAGCTCCAGGATGCCCTGAAGTGTCAGCAGTGCCAGAAGCAGTTCAGGTCCAAAGCCGGTCTCAACTACCACACCATGGCTGAGCATAGCAACAAGGTAAAGCCCAGCAAAACAAAAATAACATTAATGTCTAAACTCTAAACACTAACTTTTTAAACGGGTGGTGTAACCTGGCACATGAAGCTGCTTCGCGAGTTCACGCTCAAGCAGACAGAGGTCTTACACTCCTTTCATGTAAATGACTTGTGTATCAGGTAAACGCAAAGTGGGCTAGGTATCTGTTTCCTCCCGTTCACACTTAAGGCAGCAAAGCAGTAAAAGAAACTCGCCACGTAAAACAAGCTGTGATGTCTGACAGGCCGGTGAATCCACTCGCAAGCGGAGAGATTTCTCTCTCAGACACATCGACTCGCCTGACAAACAGCTCGGAGTTGCACATGTAAACACAGTAAATAAGTAAAGAGTATTACTACTTTCATGTCAGAATGAAAAAGTGTTTGTCAGCCTGTAAGGAGCAGAGCTACAAATGTGTTTACTTGAATGCCACTCACACACACATCAGACGTCGTAACAACTTGGAAATGTCTCAGTTATAGGCTAGAAAATGTTTTTGTGTTTCCCTCAACAAACGCAGGCCTACTCAACAGAGACACAGTGTTCAATGACTTAGGAAAACCAGGTGGTATACATTAATCACAATGACACGGCAATGGGACATTGGTGGCGTAGTGGTGGCTAGCGTGCTAGTAGCCTGGAAATTGTGGGTTTGAATCCCGTCTGCCTGTTGTGCCCTTGAGCAAGGCATTTAACCCTAAGGTGCTCTAGGGGAGACTGGCCCTGGTGTAGTTAATAATTGACTAAATGCATAAATGTAAATGTATAGCTTATAGATATCAGCGGACAGTGGAGATATTTCAAATATTTCAAGTGTTACTGCCATGCTGTTTCTTGTTCGGCGGCACACACGGTGTCATTTTACACCGGTCTTCAGCACTGAGGTAACAGCAGCCATTTCGGGGCGGCCAGTTTCCCCCCTCGCCAATCTCATTTTACATGTTTGCGCTGCAGCTGCTGAGGTAGAGCGGCCTGCTGGGGAGCAGATGGGCCCAGCCCAGGCAAGAGACGAGAGCAGAATGGATCCCACTTAGCAGGGTCGGTGGGAGGAGGAATCTGGGCGAAAATGAAAATAAAATGCTGCCCAGTGTTGTGCTCCTGAGATAAAGTGTCTGTTTCTTATCGCCTCTATCAGGCATGAGATTGCAACATGTGATTCCATATTGTTCTGCCTTGTGGGCAAAGGGGATAAAAATGACAGAGGAGTAAATTTAGCTGCTGTGTGTGTGTGTGTGCGCGCGTGTTTGTGAATGTGTGTGTAACAGACATTGCAGAGAAAAGAGAGAGAGAGAGTGTGTGTGTGTGTGAGTGAGTGTGTGTGTAACACTCTGAAGACAGGGAGTGTGTCTTCCTGTGTCTCCCTGTCATGGTCAGTGGGTCAGTGGTTTAGTCTTACACCCTTAGATCTCAGAGTGGAACTACGGATGGAGCTCAGACTATGCTGCCACTCTGTTCCCATACATCACAGCATGTCACCTTGTCACTGCAGAGTCTCCATAGTCACACACACACACACACACACACACACACACACACACACACACACACACACACACATATCAGGGCTCCACAATAGCAGCACAAGTGTGTCCGACAGACATGGCTTGGCAGACACCAAACTGGTGTCCAACCCCCTGGGCCTTAATGCTGCGGCTGCTCTCCTTTGTTGTGAATTAAACAAGAATAGCAGTGGATATTCATCATGTCCGCACCCCTGCTCCGCCCAGCAGCGCATTAGCCGGCTACTGCTCCAATCAGAGCTGCTAAATTATGCACAAGTGCACTTTTTTTTTTTAAAGGCGTCGTAAATGATTAATGAACAAACACATCCAAGTGGAGTTTGTGTGTGTATGTGTGTATGTTTTTTTGCGTGTAGTGTAGAGAGTGAGTGTGTGTGTTTGTTTATTTGTATCTCTGTCTTGGTGTGTGTGCATGTGTGTGTCTCGGGTATGTGTTTTTATGTGTATGTGTACTTTTGTAAACCCACAAGTGGTGGTTTATAGGCCCAGACGTGGTGTAGAGGAAAGATGGTTGATGGATATGGATTCTGTTCTTGTTGCTGGGCTGCTGATATGTGTGAATGGGCTCTAGGACTTGGAAAGCAAGCATTAGGTGGCTCATTTACTGCCTGAGTAGAATTGGTGTGGATTTAATCCAGGCACTCCTAAAGGCTGCTGGCTCAATGAGTCTGAAAGAGGAACCCTGTCACCCTTGAGAGCCTGTTTTGGAAATGTGTGTGTGTGTGTGTGTGTGCGTTTCCGTCCTTCTTTCCAAGAGTATGCAAAGCATGTGGAATCTCCTCACTGATGTCTCGCTGGAGTGACCCTCACAGCTTTGTTGACTTCTTTTTTTCTCATTCCATCTCTTTTATCTCTCTATTTGACTCTCTCTCTCTCTCTCCCTCCCTCTCTTTTACTCTCCCTGTACACTTCTCTCCCATACACACACAGACGTTTTCCTCCCTCGCTATGTCTCTCTCCCTCCATCTGTCGCACTCACTCTCTACCTTTCATCATGTGTCCTTCCTCGGGCAAAGGGTTTTTTTGTTTTTTGTTTTTTTACTTTATTTTTGGTGGGCAGAGAGTGGGAATGTAGCGTGGGCATAGAAAGATAAAGGAGAAGAAGCCCCTGTGTGTGTGCCTGTGTGTGTGTGTGTGTGGTGTTGTGTGTGTTGTGTGGGTGTTGTGTGTGTGTGCTGTGTGTGTGTGTGTGTGTGTGTGGTGTCTGTGTGTGTGTGTGCATATTTCTCCTATGCCGACTGGCCCTCCAGCACTGTTGACAAGGCCTCCACAAAGCAATTTACTCTGGCTACACGCAAGGCTGCAAGCCCCAGTCAGGACAGCAGCAGGAGACGGACGGCCAACCAGATTTTATTCTCTTTGCTTTTCTTTGCTTTTCTTACATTCTTTTTCTCCGTCTTTCTCTTCCACCTCTTCTTCTTTTTCTTCTTTCTTTTGCGTTTTCTCCTCCTCCTCCTATTTCTTCATACACTGCTACCATCACCTCTGCCTGTGTCTTGTGCTTCCTTTAAACACTGCTACTGCCATCACTCTCTCTCCCTCTCTCACTCTCTCTCCCTCTCTCTCTGTCTGTCTGTCTGTCGCTCTGGTTCCAATCACCCAAATAGCAGCATTTGACAGTTGTCCTGAACATGCCTTGAGCAGCAGAAATCCCCCACTCCAATAAAGTATTTAATGGCTTTTGGCGGCGCTACGTGAGCCTATGCTGATGAGAAACACATTTGCGATGCGTGCGTGGAAGATTTGCTCCTGCTGCCTCTACGACAGAGAGTGTGTGTGTGTGTGTGTGTGTGTGGGGGGGGGGGGGGGGGGGGTACAGAGAAGGGGAATTTGGTGTTTTTGGGGGTGATGGGGACAGTGGGTGGTGGTGGTGGTGCTGTAACATGCCCAGGGGCTGATGCTACATTTGTGTGTGTGTGTGCCACAGACCACCGGGAACGAGAGCCCCAGCAGCGCTGGCAGCGGAGGCGATAGCGGGCAGGAGGAGAGGGAGAGGCTGCGGCGTGTCCTCAAGCAGATGGGCAAGATCAAGTGCCCCAGCGAGGTATGCCTACTGACAACTAACTTCTCAATGTCACTCACGCTTTCTCTCCTACCCTCTTACCTCACCAGTTTCTCTCCCTCGCTCTCTCTCTCCCTCTCTCTCTCTCTCACTCACTAGCCTCTCCTCTTTGCCTTACCCTTGTAATACGTCAGCAACCCCTCTGTTCCTTCACTATCAGTGCCACTCAGTCTTATGAATTCAAATTGGCATGTCAAGTGAATTGAATTGCCAAAGCATTCACAGCACTCCAGAATACTGTAAAAGGAAAAAAGGACTTTCTGTACCTCACTGTCATCTTTTCTCTCTCTATCTCTCTCTGTCTCTCTAGCTCTTTCTCTCCCTCTTTTTATGTCTCCCCCTTTTCTGTACCACTCACCCCATTCTCTCTCCATCACTCAGTCTTATTTTGCCTCTCTCCAGCTCCCTCCATCTCGCTGTCTTTCTGATTTACCCTGCTGTCATTCTCCCTGCAGCCTCAATCTCTGTCTCCCTCTTTCTTTCACTCTATCCTACTTCCCCTGCTCTCTCTCTCTCTCTCTCTCTCTTTCTGTGTCTGTGTGTGTGTGTGTGTGTGTATGCAGGGTACCCGTTGCCAGCCTGTTTCCCTAGAACTGAGCATTACTCTCTCTCTCTCTCTCTCTCTCTCTCTCTCTCTCTCTCTCTCTCTCTTATGTCTTCTCTGTCTCTCTCTATCTCTCTCTTTTCCATCTCCCCTCCTCAGTTTTCCTTCAATCCAGCTTCTCTTTGCCCTGATTCCAGACACACTTTCATTCTTTCCTTTGCTCTCTTCCTTTGTCTCTCCCTCTCTCTCAATCACTTTCCCTCTGCGCATCCTCCTCTCTCTCCTCTATGCTTCTCTCCCCTGTCTCTCTCTCCCTCCCCCTTTCCCCTCTCTCTCACTCCATGGCTTTTTTCCCAACTCCTCTCTCTTTCTTCCCTCTTCTTCTTTCTCTCACTCCCCCATTCCTCTTTCTCTGTCCGTTCTCAATCTGCTTCTCTCCGTCTCTCTCTCACTTTATGCCTGTCTCCTCAGTATTTCATTCCCTGTATGCCTTCTCTCTCTGTGTCCCTCTCCCTCTCCCTCTCTCTCTCTCTCTCTCTGCATCTCCCTCTTGTCATGGTGCCCATGTACACATCATCACATCATCACTCTGTTTCCAATTACTCACAGGCGAGTGTGAGGAGGGAGCCGTGGAGGAGGTAGAGGGTCAGAGCAGGGACTGTTTTCATGTCGCCCCAGCCACAGACCAAAACAACAATCATCTCCTTCTCTCCCTCCTCCTCCTCTTCCTCCTCCTCCTCCTCTTCCTTACCTCTGCCACCCAGTCACATCACACACTACCCACCTCTACCAGGAGCTGCAGCCCTGAACCTGACTGCTTCTGACACAGCAATGCTGTGTCTTCTACACATAGGAACAAACAGCCACTTCTACAGTTTCACAGTTTTAAGAAATTGCAGCCAGGAAAATTCCTGCACCTGAAAGTTATCAGATTTTTTTTTTTTAGAAGCATAATTAGTAATTATCTGTTTTGAAATCTTAATCAGCCCCTGCCTGAATTCTTGCACGTTGTCTGAGAATTATAAGCCATGTTTACAGTTAGTGGAAAATAAATGTAGTTTGGAGAGTGGCAAGTGATGACAGAGAAGCTTTGGCTTGCTTGTGGCTCTCTGAAATAGTCACTCATGAGAGTGCATACACATGTGAGCAGATCAGGCACAGAAACCTGTGTTCACTTCCAGTGTCTGGGCCAGCCTTACCAACTCCCCCCCACCACCACCGCGCACACACACACACACACCCCCCACTCCTGTTCTGAGTTCCTTAAGCAACGTGTTGATTGCCAGGGCTAGTACAGGGCTCAGTCCAAACCACTTTATGTGTTTCCCATTTACAGAGCCCAGATTGGTTTTAAAACTGGAGTTTTTTTTTTCACCACACACACAGAACAGAGTAGGGCTGGCTAGAGGACCGTAAGATGCAATTAGCTGAATTTGACAAAAAGTCAAGGCAGAAATTGGGTTTGAATAGCAGACTGCTCCTAGCTGCTGCTTGTGTGTTACGATGCCACTCTCGTGGTTACTTGGCCTTCCTCTCTATCATGTGCGTACTCCACAGACACTGATCAGACAGCGTCCAACTAATTGACCAATCTGTCCGCCTCACTGGTTGGCAGACTGAAGGCTGATTGTTTATTATTGCCCAACAGTTGTCTCTGTGGACACCCAAAGGAAAGTCTTTACTACTCCTGTGTTGAGAGTGACATCTCTCTTTCTCTCGCTCTCCTCTCCTCCCCCCAGGGCTGTTCGGCACACTTCACGAGCCTCATGGGCTACCAGTACCACCAGAAGCGCTGCGGGAGGGACATGTCTGAGGCCGACAAGCCTGCCTTCCTGTGCCAGCACTGCGGGAAGACCTACCGCTCCAAGGCCGGCCGGGATTACCACCTCCGCTCAGAGCACCCCGTCACACAGCCCAGTGCCGCCAAAGGGGTAAGCACAGGAATAGAGTTAGGTTAGGGTTAGAGTAAGGGTCAGGGTCAGGTGACTGACGTGTCCCAGACTGCCTGAGTCACAATACGTTCCAGTGGTTTGTTCACTTTTATTCGCAGTTCACTTTTATTTAGTGCTGCCCAAGTGCTCACCCAGGACACACGAGGAATGTTTGTCACTTATAAACATTTTGAAATGATGGTTGTAGCTTATCCTGTAATCACCTCTTTTAATGAAGGTAAAACAGGAGTTATAAAACCAAGAAACAGTTTAACCTGAAAAGATCGCACAAAAATAATGTAAGATGTCATAGAGTTAACTCCATTGTACTATTGTAAAATACAACAGGCAGTCAGGCAGAGACTGACATTTTAAGACAGAGGAGCTCGCAGTAGCCTTAAAATAGAGTCGAATTCCATCTATGCCTGTCATAAGGCTGTGAACAGAGTCGTAAGACTAGATCATTAGCAAAGTGTCTACACCTCGCTTCACTTGGATTGGGAACCAAACAAAATAAAAGATTTTAGTGGAGACTTCTCCACCGTATGCGTAGGTGCCTCCTATGGTGTGAGCGTAATTAAGTGGAGCAACACATCACACTGCACCTTCAGTAATTTGAGAGCTTTTCAGAACTGAAGATAAGCTCGCCGTTAAACACTCGGTGTCTACTGACAACTGATGCTAATCTGTAATGAATGCGCAATGAACAGTACAAGACAAGATCATCATACAGTACTTCTTACCAATAAGTAGCAATGTTTAGCATGTACTTGGCTGTCAGTGAATTGTGTCAATGAGTTCTACATGTTATCTTTCATCTGACCTGCACCCTCTTGCCAACCACTCCCGACTCCTGCACGGTTAGATGAGCACAGAGGAGTCCAGACATGCCAGCAGGAAGGAGCAGCTCCCCACTGAGAAGCAGAGGGAGGAGGTGCAGAGGAGGCCGCATCAGCAGCCACAGCAGCATCCAGCCCGGGTGAAGGAGAGGCCAGAGGAGCGCAGCAGGGAGCAGGAGGAACCACTGCAGCCGCCACCATTATCGTCGACAACGATGACAACAACAACGACGCCGGCGGCGACAGGTGCCACAGCAGCATCGGTGGCAGCGGGGTCAGCGGGAGCAAAGGCAACTGTGGCACCGTCTGCACCGCTCGCGACGGAGACGGTGGAGGACTTTGAGCGCACGCCCAGTGGGAGGGTGCGCCGGCGTTCGGCACAGGTGGCTGTCTTTCACCTGCAGGAGATTGCCGAGGACGAGCTGGCCAAAGACTGGGGAACCAAGCGGCGCATCAAAGACGACCTGGTGCCTGATAGCAAAAGGGTGAGAGAGCGCCTACGACAAGGTCATCAGAGGATATAGTACATCATAGTACATTGTTTGATTTCTCACACATTGCTCTAGGTTCTTGTATATACACATACATACTGAACATAGACATGGACAAGCAAATTAAAAGGCGATAACTGTCAGTTTGACTTGAGGCTATACATCCTCAGAAGCTGAAGTGCAAGCTGAAAGGCACACCTCACATACACCCATGAAAACAAGAGCACCAGCACATGCTCTCCAATATTAAGATATGCACAAAGATTCACACTGTTGGAAACTCATTCACACAACACACCAGGCACACTCTCCTTCATTACACTGCTATTTCCACTCCCGTGCCCCATTTCCATTGATTCACCGGTGTCGCCTAGCAGGTATTTTTACCAAGCTTTGAGTGCTCTGCTCGCCTGTGTTAGTCCTGTTTATATTCTAACAGCCAGACTGCAGCAGGCTATAAAGACTGTTCATCATTGCTCAGGCAGTCAAACAGCACAGCAGCTAGTCTCGAAATAAGTCTAGGCTTTGTGTTGTGTCTCTGTTTGATGTTGATGATAGTCTGAGAGCAGCTATTGATTTCCTTTCCCCGCAGTCCGCCTCTTAACTCTCAGTCTACTTCACCAATATGGCACCTTAGAATTAAGGGTTAACTGACCCCATTATCTGAACAATACCCCATATTTTTCAAACACAAGCATTCTTGTGTTTCACTGATTTCATATTTAATAGAAAAATCTGCACTGTTGCTATGTAGTCGTGCACATGTTTACTTTTTACTGATTCTCATTTAATTGATTCAGAATGTGGTAATAATCTTCCGGACTCTAGTATTCCCTTAGTTCCGACAAGTTAAACTAGGCCTGCCTAGTCTTGTTATAAGACAGCTTACAGCACATCTGTGGCTTGATATCATTACACATTAGTTGGCAATCAAATTCAGGACTTGAGTGACATGGCTGGCTTCAGTCCTAGTTACACACATTAACTGTGCGGTCACAGCATATTGTTTGCAGGTTCTGACAGCCTGAAACGCTATAGCTTTTTTCCATGTGAAAAGTCAACATATCAAAGATTTCATGCATAGACAGGCTTTTTGAAATGTTCTCAGCTATTCCGAAATTTAACTTTGTTGTTTTCCGTCAAAAGAGAACTTGCACGCCACTACTGCTGATGCAAAAACACTTTTCTAAATCACAGAAAATGTTTTCCATTCCCAAAATTCTCTCTGTAGCTCAATTACACCCGTCCAGGTCTTCCCACGTTTGATCCAGAGACATTGGAGGCGTGGAAGAATCAGGTCAAGGAAAAGGGCTTCATCTGCTGTCCCAATGGAGTAAGACCTGACAATCTCCCCTTTACACACCCTTCTACTTTTTGTCTTTCAGCCTTCTGCTTTTTGTTTTGCTTGACTTTTTTTTCTTCACTTAAATTTCCTGGCAAATGCACTCTTGTTTATTGGCAGCTCTGATTCGCTCTTTCATTAACATCTATTCCTGGCTATCTCTCCGCAGAGCTGTGAAGCTGTTTACTCGAGTGTGTCTGGACTCAAAGCCCATTTGGCAAACTGCACCAAGGTAAAAGCACAGAGAGCAACCAGAGTGTTTGTTTTCAGCCTCGCTTTTGTTTTGGTTGAGGTGATTGCTCATTGGATGACACTAGCTCTAATCCCATGCCAAACAGGCAGGGGGCGCCGTGGGGAAGTACATGTGCTTGCTGTGCCAGAAGGAGTTCAGCTCAGAGAGTGGCGTAAAGTATCACATCAGCAAGACACACTCCCAGGTGAGTCTCAAACACAGCAGTTTTGTCAGCAGTGAAGAGTTTTAAAGTAAAGCATGGTTGAAGGAAAAGCACCCACGAGCCATACAGTTTGACTGTATATATAACATTCATCATAAGGTAGAGTTACAATAATAGGTAGATTAAAGGGCAACAATATCAACTTGGTGTCCATCCACAGAATAAATAGAATGTGTATGTGATGATACAGGCACATGTAACGATGCAATAATAATGTTTGTGCCTTTTTTGGGTAAATCTGTCACATCTGTCAACTGTTTCCAGAACTGGTTCCGTGCCACAACCAACATAACGGCCAACAATAAAAAACCAATGCTTCCTCAAAGCAACGGCATCAAGAACGAGGTGAAGAACGGGGCAACCGGCAAGAAGAGGGGTCGCAAGCCCAAAGAGCGACCCCCAGAGGTGACCCTGTCAAAGACTCTGAGCTCGAATCAGCTGACATCTGTTCCCGTCCAGACCCAAACTCAGAACCAAACCTCAGGCTCGGTCCAAAATACAGCTCCCACTCTGTCCACAAACAACACCAACACCAACACCACCACTCCCACTCCTGCACCCAAACCTGTCCCTACACCCACCCCTGTTGACCGGGGTAGCTCTGGGCAGAACAGAGACACGCAGCCCTTGATGAAGAAGAGGGGCAAGCCTAAGAAGGTGCCATCTGTTGAATAACGTGGATGACTTGGTGCCAGGATAGCCGATCTGGAGGCTCGCGAAAAAAGACGACATGTCAGACATCGCGGCACAACACAGCCCTCTCATCCCCAGAGGCTGATGGATAAGATAGTGCTCCAAGAATACTCTATCATGGAATGGAATTCTTTTTAAAAAAATAATTGGTCCTGTATTTGAGTTCACAGTTTTTTGTTTAGATTTTTTGGTTTTGTTTTTTACCTTATATATGCGTACTTATATACAGTATATGTGTTTGCTGGTATATACTGATATATAATAATCTTTTTTTTCTTCATTCCATTTTTAGACCTCATGTTAATGATGAAGACGTTACTCTAAAACAGGGGTAATTGTAATCAAAATTGAGATCCCAGTTTATATATATATATATATATATATATATATATATATATATAATAAATAGCATTTTCTAGAACAAGCATAATTAAAATTTTTGTGTAGCGACGTCCACATGTCTGTAGTTTCATGTTGTGTTCAAGAGATTTTCAAAAAGGATATACAAAGTTATTCAATTAGCATGGCGAGCTAATTTACTGCTAGTGTTTTATCACGGATATATTGTACTGTGTATATATACAATATCTATATCTATATATAATCAAAGCAATGAATTTGTCCACAGTTTTCAAACCAAGGTAGGTCAAAGGGGTCGTTTATGTTTTTTGTTTGTTTGTTTGTTTGTTTGTTTTGTTTTTCAACTGTCATATCTTGTTTGCTTTCTCTTTGATGTGAGATTTGGTCCAGTTTCGGCAGCTGTGTCTCAGATAGGATGGTCCCAGACTGCTGCAGTGCAATAGTGTGTTGCTCTCGTGGTTTTCGTTTTTGGTCTCCGTTCCGTCTGAACTGTAAGAGAAGTGGAACTTTCTAGCCATATGCTGTACTGTACAATGCTAAAAGACTCCTTCTCTGCTTCATTCCCTGGCTGTAGTCATAGTGGTTCTAGTTTTTTGGCAGTTGGACAGGGTTGTCAAACCCAATGTTAACATTGTTCCCCCTTTTAGAATACACACAAATTATTGATGTTTGTTGCTTTGCCACGTGGCCTGATAAAACTCAGCTCTATTGAGGCCAAGCTGTTAAAAGCTGTTGAGGTATAAGCTAGTTTTGTGTTTGGTATTTGATATTGTTTTAAAGCTGTATTGGAGCAGACAGAGTAGACTTATAAGGCATTAGATTGGCCACAGACCACGATGATGTCATTAAAGCTAACCTAAGCTGGAAGGAACGTACACAACTATTTTTTCTCTTTCTTTCTTTTCTTTTTTTTGAAGCTACATTGGAGGGGGAGACTCCCTGAGAAGCTAGAAATTAAAACAAAATATCATTTAAGAATGAAGATGCTGATCTAGATGACTAGTAGTAAATGTGGTTATTCTGGTAGGATGTAACGATATAACGATAAGCAATGCGCACAGACTGCACAGGAGACTATTAGTGACTGTATGCAATAGAGAGAGAGTTGGGCTTACATTTCAACAGAGCTGCTCAGTGAGACATCGTAGCACAAACAACGAGGTCGCCATTGGCTTTAGTATGGACCCCAAAATGGTGCACCCAGACCTCTACTTCTAATACAAGATGCCGTTATCTCTTTTCTTTTTTTTTTTTTGGTTATTGGATGATGGGAAGCATGAGCAGTTGCTTTGTTGGAAATTCAATGAAGGTGTTTTTTAGGCTGTAACACATCACAGGGCCTAACTGGCCCAACTAGAGGGGGTTTGGACAAATTTGGGCCTGAGGTCCTATGGAGTAAAAAATAAACAAAGAAGAAGAAATGTTCCTCTTGCACTTTAACCCTGCCTGCCCTTCCCTCCCTATTTTATCTTGCACTTTTGAGGCACTGTTAATCTTTCACCACCCCAACCTTAATTCCGGGCTGGGCCCCCTCCCCACATGCAACCCCCCGCCCCCCCCCCCCCCCAAATAAATAAATAAAAATAAAACATAATGCGAATATAGCACAGAGAAAGAGCCACGAATAAAAGAGTATCATGTGCGTAAACAGTTCATCCTCCACACCCCACTTGAAGATAAGAAAAAATTGTGTTAACTCAATCAAACCCGAACCTTCTTTAAGCATGAAGCCATACGTGTCCCCATAAAGGGACTGGAGATTTCACAGCTGGGTGACTGTTCATTGCAACTTCCTCATTTTCTTGTTAGCAGTTAAGATTTTCAAAAAAGTATAAAAAGAGAGTCATAGTTTGTGAAAGAATCAAAATCAAGACAAAAAGAAAATCAGTTATTTATGCTAAGAGAAAAAATGTTCTAATTGAAGTACTTGAAACCATTGAAACTTGCCATTTTTAAAATAAAGAAATACTTTAACCATAAATTCAGTGAATTATTTAGTGTATATTTATATCTATTGAGAATAATAATCAGTTTGCTCAAATTACCAGAGGAAGATTTATTTTATGAGCTCTTGTAAATAGGAACTTCATAGCAATCTAATAGTACTTGGAGTGTATTTCGAATGAAGTGAGAACATGACTTGTTATGGTTTTGGCAAAAGGTGCTTTTGGAGCCATTCTACCTTATGGACTGTCGTCTAGGGTTATCAGGACACAGTCCCAAATCTCTCTGCTTTTGGAGTAAATAACAGAGATTCATGAGGATCACTCATCTTCTGTCCACACAAAATTGACATCACTCATGTGTCTTTAGAAGGCTGCCCTAAAAATAGGAACGCAACAGATCGATTCCTCTCTTATTAACCTGAGCAGTCAGTAATTTATTATGTTGTGACACAATATTTATGAAGTGTTCTTTTCCCTGTTTTTACTCTAGTATGAGTTGAGGTGTTAGGGAAAACCCTGCCTGTGTGTGTGTGTGTGTGTATGTGTGTGTGTGTGTGTGTGTGTGTGTGAAAGAGAGAGAGAGAAAGAGAAAGAAAGAGAAATGTTGAGTCTGATGTATTTTAAGTGTGGTGTTAGTCTGGTAAATGATTAGCTTGACTGCCTGAGAACAGACAGTCTCCAGAAGCGACATAAATAGCAGACTCCTTTGTCACACCTATAGTCGAATGTACTTTTTATGGTTTCCAATGACTTCACCTGACTTCCCCTGTTTTGGTTTTATTTAGACATTTCCTATTGTTTGAGTGATCACTGATTGATACTGTTGTTGTTTATATCAAGATTGTGTTGTCTTAGCTTTTAACAATCTGTCTTCCTAGATGTGTCTTACACATATGCAGAGGTGTGATTGACTAAATGGCAATGATTTATTTGCAAATTACAGCAATACGGCATACCACATCTGAATAGACTTGTTTTGCCAGTTCCATGTGGAAAATAGTCTCAAAAAATGTTGAGCTATTAGTTAGTACCATTCTTACCGTATATGCTTGTTTGCTTCTTAAACTTGTAACACAAGTTATTTCAAATTGAAAGCCACTTACTGGGGACTGGGAAGGTATTTCAGTACGCAAGTGTGTCCTTATACCCCAACTTCATATGGTGTGTGCATGTATGGGAGTGTGTCTTTCTGTGTTAGTGCACTTACAAGTACTATCCCATGAAATAGGCTTGAATTTGGAGTGTGTGTAGAGCGCTTAGGTGACCTAGGTGGTTTGCCGTGGTTTTTGTACCCTTTACTTCCACTTGGTGTTTTTTTTTTTTTTTTTTTTTTATTTCTAGTGATTTGCGTCACTAACAACACAGATACAAGAATCTTTAGAAATGATTTTAAAAGAGTTTTAAATAATGTGTGCTAAGGTTTGCTTTTTTAATGAAGGTATCTTACCCTTCATATGGCCGTTAAATTATATAAACAGGCAGAAATTATGAAGAAGCTGTTTAAAAAGTTATGTGACCCCCCCATACACACGCATCCCATTACTGAAAGTAGTAGCCAACTTACTGTAATTAAATAGCCTTTTTTCTCTGCCTATTTCTCTGTTTTTTTTTCCTACAGTACCTAATGCAGTTTCACAGGGAGGCATCTCTTCCAAATCTGACCTGTTGCATTTTTTTTCTTTCCTTTTAAAATTGTTGTATTAACTGTGCATTACTACCCTTCAACTAATAAAATGTTGTTGACTTAAAAGGTGGTCAAATTGTTTAAAATGAAATACTCTATACTTTTGAACACTAGTGTAAATGAAGTCCCTCTCGTTGACTTGCCGTGTTCAGTGAGTGATGGGGACAGTTCAGACTCCACTGAATACCCTTATATGAGTAAAAGTTGTGCATGTATTATATAGTTCAGGAAAAGCCTGTGAGCGGCCTATTGGGAGTTGAAGTTTTGGCTTCCCTTTAAAGCGTAGCATCTATGCCTTGGACAACTACATATCCCAGTATGCACTTAGATGCTCCCTCCTCCGAACAGCTGATTGTCAAATAGGAAAACAACAATGTCTGCCGCGTGCGAAGAAGGAAGGACCACAACGATGGAGTGCGAGGAGAAAACCTCGCGGTCAACTAGGTAATAATATAAACTTATAAACCTACCCTTTTCATTATTGAGAAATTAGAGTTTTATAGACATGAGGTAAAATTACCACTAACAATTGTCATGAGCATCTGTAACACTATCATACCAGTAGCGCGTGGCTGGATGCCCGCATGGTTTCAGAAAGCGTCGCGCGACGTTCTTTTCCCCATTTGCACTTTCTTTTGAAGAATCAAATATTCTAGTTATCAATTTCACTTCTTAGTTGGTTTTGACCTATACGTATTTCCCGGCCTTCACAAAATCAAAACGTTCTGTACAATGTAACAACAGCATAATAACGTTAATCACCACCCAGAGAAAATGGACGTCACTATGTTGGTTCGATCTGCAGATCGTAGCAGGTCAGCGCATCCATCGTGGCGATTAGCCAAACAGTCCTAAGCCGATAAAGCTATTGGAATTCTGTATTCTCCCTTCTTAAAGTCTTGAATGAGGGATGTGCTGGTATTTTACAAGTTGTGTAGCCAAACCTTACATTTTGAACATCAAACAATTTGATAGGCCTAAGGTAAACACAACTGATACATTTGTAGATATCTTAGTGTTAGTAGATGAGATGCAATATGTTGGGACATAATTAATATGAAAGTGCATCTCAGTTGCTAGCAAACTGTCAACCACGCCTCGGTATTTACATCTCGTCCGAAGCCACAAGGGGGTGTAGTGATACTGACTAATGCTTAGCACATGTGCTAGTAGACTTAACCGTTAGCGCCGCTAATGTCCAGTTTCTACCATGTAAGTCACTGTAAGTGACTGCGAATGTAAATTGAAAATCTAATGTCATCTTAACAATACATGACTTTGGGATCCTCAGGTTGTCGAGGTAAAAGGTCTCGTTATGTAATTGCGTGGAGGCCTTGCCATTTTGAGGAAAGCTGGCCGATTAGAAGTGAAATGTGTCGCTGCCAGCCAGCGAATCCCTGGGTAATTTGTCTGGCCTACGCTACCCGCAAGCTCTGGCCGCCTGCCGCGTGTGGTGTGGTGCGGTGCGGTGCGTGTATGTAAAGATGAATCTTTATAAGTCAGATGAGCATTGTCGACCTTGACAGTACATTCATACCATTCATTGAACTGCTTGGCTGGTCTCCATATCACGCCACTCAATTGCTTTTCTGAGAAAATCCCCCTTCTTTATTTGTACTTCCAGTAATGTTTTACATAGCTTAATATTTCAAGGGTGGGTGAGATATGTTTTTGTTGAAATCAGGCCACTACTCATTGAACACTGTCCTTGACATGAAAGCAGTAAAGCTATTTGTGTTAATTACTATAGTAATTGTAACCTAACCTCATTTTGCACTTAAAGAATGCCTGCCATGCTGCCAAGGCAACCAGATAGCCTGTTATTGTAAGATGCATAACTAATTGGCCCGGCAACCTGCTTTTAATCTGCTTTGTAACACCTCTCCCACATATTAGAGTGGTTGCCATGACGCTTCTATTGGATTTGCTCCAGTTCTCCTCTGGCCAGTGATGATGGGGGCAATTATTGTGGTAATTTGCCTTAGACGTTCATAGCTAGTAAACTTGTGAGGTGACTTGAACATGTTTGAGAAGTGTCACTATTGTTAGTTTGGCCCCTTCCCCTTGTTAGGCAATACATTTTATCTGGAAAACTAAAGTCATTAGCAGGCAACATCTCACAATCCTCTAGTCCATTGGTTCTCAAACTTGGGTCCACAGGATGTTCCCAGGAGGGTCCGTGAAAAAGCTACAAAGTATAAACTTGTCTTATGGGGAGAAAAATATTAGATATCAGTATAGAGCCTAATCACATTGTCCTCATTATTCCCACCAGCATAATATTAGTGAAAATATTATTATTATTATAATCAGTCTGTCAAAACACTTTCCTTGTGCATTAGCATTAATTGCAAGCAAAATTAATATTAGTTATGTAAAACAACCAGTATTTTTTAACACAGTTGGCCTAGATGGACTGCCAGGTTTTGCCAAACACAATATTTTGGCTATTTAAAACTGTTGTGGTATTCGCAGCATATGTTTTAGAATAAGAGTTCAAAAGCATCTGAAAGAACAAATGGCAATGAGGGGTCCTTGAAAAATATTCTGTTCCAAGAGGGGTCCCCGGCCCAATAAAGTTTGAGGACCCCTGCTCTAGTCATAAGTTGCCTGGCAACATAACTTTTAAAGTTGCCTAATTATAATCATTCCTTCAGTAGGCATAGGCCTATTATATTGTAACCTTGTGTAATATTCAAACAGGCTATACAGACATTCTCTGTACTGCTAAGATAAGGAAGTTGTCATTTGTCAAGTCATCAGTTCATCCGGTTGCAGAGCAGTTGGTTTGGTTTTATTTTGGAGGGCCTCTCAACTCACAATCAGGTTTTGGACTCTGTAGACAGTTGAAACTCTGTAGACAATTGAAACCTTAGACAGTGTACACCTTGTACAGTTGAAACCTTAGACAGTTTCAACTCATCTGACAATTAATAAATAAAATGAATTGAAATTTGGGTGCTCTAAAATCAACAGGCTCGTCCCAGTGTGAGACATTAAAGGCTTCAAACGGTGACAAACCATCACACCATTCACCAAATCAATACTTGCAAGCCAGCTAATGGCTGTATGCTGATGTGTCATCATGTTTGTCCTCAGCCCTCAGTTAGTGGGTGACTCACCAGAACATCATGTTGTCAGGAGTAGTTTGACAGGTCACAGTAAACATCCTGTGGGGGGCAGGTCATGGTGAACATCTCTGCCAATTTTTAACTTTTAGGGCCAGGTGCAAGAGTTGGCACAGGCCGTCATAGTAGCATAGATGGGTTAACACATACATACTGCACAGTATGCGTAACTAGGGTGTGGTGGCACATTGCACACCACACCCTCACTGGCATCACGAGAAAATTCAGTTAATTTTGTGCTGTGTACAACTGCAGCCCATCTAAATCTGAGGCTAAAGGAGGATGTCTGGTCCGCAGTTGGGAGGTGATGGTGGTCTGATACCTTAGCACCCTCTGGGGTGGAAGGTAGGAGTGTGACTGATCCCCGTAGTCTCCCTGAGGCATAGGGGACTGCTTGTTTGGAGAGGCCTAATCTACTGTTCTCCTCTCCGCTCCAATCCCTGTCCCCTGGTGGAGAGAGGGAGAGAGAGAGAGAGAGTGTAGGAGACTGGAGGCTAGGGTTGCATCATGCTATGTTTGTGTGTGTGTGTGTGTGTGTGTGTGTGTGTGTGTGTGTGTGTGTGTGTGTGTGTACGCCCGCCCAGGTGGCGGGGTCTCCAGTGTCAAAGGAAAAGGCTGGAAGCCAAGGCCCAGAGGTGACAGGTGTGTGTGTGTGTGTGTGTGTGTATGTTGTGAGATGTTGAGTGTGGGGAGAGACAGAGGTGGGGCTGGCTGTTAAAGCGTTGCTAAGAAGCTTTCCAGTCAGTCAGGCGCTCCCGCTCTGTGTCGTTTATTGTCTCCCAACTCACCGCGTGTCACATGTTTTCACTCTTTCTCTCTTCCTTATCACACAGTGTGTCTTTCTCTCGTGCTCTCCCTCCTCCCTCTCACGCACACTCAACCACTTCATTTGTTTGTTGTTGACCGCTGCCTCGATGCAGCTGCTGAGGCAAAACTGTCTGAGGGCAGCGCCCCTCCGTGCGGCGCTCTTCCCCCTCGCCCGTCTCCCAATCACAAGCCGCGACAGCCACTCCTGTCGTCGTCGCCTACTGCTCTGTCCCCCTCCCTACACAAAAACACACGCACACACACACACACACGCACACCTCCCTCTCCGTCTCTCCTGCTGCTGCTGCTGCTGCTGCTCCCACCCACCTTGCTGAGGCATTGCGACACCACCTAAATGTCAGAGACAGATGACCAGCTCCATAACAGGCTGGGCCAAAGGGGCTGTGTGTGTGTGTGTGCATGTGTGTGTGGTGTGTGTGTGTGTGTGTGTGTGTGTGTGCGCACGCACGCACGCACACACGTCTGCTGTGCACACATATACACATCCAAAGAAAGGTGGTTTACGTCCCAATATCTCGCTCTCGTTCCTCTCTCTGGTTCCCGCGCTCTCTCCCTCTCACATTCATTTCTCCTGTTCTCTCTCGCTCTCTAGTCAGTTTCTATTAATACCACCTAACAAACATAATCTGCAGGATAGGTTATCCTCTTAGGTTCTCTGGCTTTGCCTCTGGTAACACAGGCATGGAGTGAAGAGAGAGAGAGAGAAGGAGGGAGGGAGCGAGGGAGGTGACAGCAGGGGGAGTGGATAGAGAGGAGAGAGAGAGGGAAGGAGGGAGGGAGGGAGGGAGTGTTGGTTGGAGGGAAAGAGAGCGTCAGCACGTCAGATAGGTTTCTGAAGTGCTTCCCACGACAACAACATAGTGTGCAACGAAGTGCAGCGAGGAGAAATCAAAACCGATGTTGAAAGCATAGTTTCGTTTCCTTCCCCTTTGGCCGGCTCGTGTTGTCTCTCTCTCTCTCTCTCTCTTTTTCTCTCCCCCTTTGTTTTTCTCTCTCTCTCTTTCTTGCTGTTTCATTCAGTCAAGGCATATTGCCAGAGGGTAGAAGTGTTAAGTACAGCCACCCAGCCCGTTGTGAGTGAGTGAGTGTGTGTGCGTGTGCGTGCGCCTGTCAATCGCACTGGCTTCAGTATAGTAACTCCAAACACTAGCGACCTTAGCAGAAAAAAAGCCTCTCTCTCCTTCTTTCACTTCCGTTCTGTCTCTCTGTCGTCTTGTTGCTTTCATCATGAACACTCTCCCAGCTTATTCAGGAGCCAGGATATCAGGATGTTGGGCTCTCAGATCAGATGGCAGGTAAGTCCTCTTCCGTGGTTTATTTGTTTATTTATTTGTCTGTTTGTTTATGTCTGCTGTGCTCCAGTTGCTCTCCATGACTGTTGCCTTCTTTATGTTTGTGTGCGTCTGTGGGCATTGCACTGTGCCCTGTAATCTGAGCGTCTATGGTTTTCAGGTGTGTGTGTGTGGGTGCGTGTGTTCGTGCGTGTGTGTACGTGTGTGTGTGTGTGGCATTGTAGCAGAGGTGCCCTGCATGCCACTGAGTTTTAAATTGGCTTGTGCCCTCTAAGCTATGTGACTCTTTAAATCTCGCTCTGAAGCCGTGCCTGCTTACCACCCAGTCCTTGACACCTGGAATTAGTGTGTTAGTGACATTTTTCTCTCTCTTTCTCTCTCTCTCTCTCTCTCTCTCTCTCTCTCTCTCTCTCTCTCTCTCTCTCTCTCTCTCTCTCGGGCTCTGTGAGTGCTAGGTTGGTGAACAGACAAGGTCAGTTGTGTGCAGGAACATTTGAGAAACTTGACTTACATGATGTTTCAAGTGTTGTTTCTAAACTGGTGTAGCTGGTCCACTGTGTGTTACTCTCCTCCCACCAGAGTTGCTGAAGGTGATTTTAAGTAAGCTCTAAATGAGGCTTCTTTCTTTGTGGCTTGCCGTTATGCCACGCAACATAATAATGTCTTAACGTCACTGCTTTCTTGTCACCTTTTTTATTTTAGTTACTAGACCTCAAACAAGTCAGCTGTTCCTCAGTTTGTGGCTTGTTGATCATAGTCTGCTCAATATCAATGAAGACTTACTTGTTAATAGTCTTTCATGCAGTGGTAGTGGCATGCTGCCATAATTCAGGTTGACCAACTTTACTAGCAGTGCAGTGAATGTTGCACTACCAAGAAAAGTGCAGGGTTCACCCAAAAGCTTGGCTAATCTTTTATGACTCTCTCATTACTCAGCACTCGGACTGATAACCTTACCAACCAGCCGGACAGTTTTACTGTGTTTCTGTTAAAAAAACAGGGCCTAACCTGTTTGTTGAGAGAGATGTGATAAGAGTTTTCTCTTTTTTTTTTTTTTTTTTTTCTAAGGGCAGGCCCACGGTTCCCATTCCCACTGTCAACTTTGATCCTTCCTCGGACAGCGTGTTCCCAACAAACAGCAGCTCAAGTGTGCGAGTGTCTGTACACGCGGCTTGAGAAGAACAGGAATTTCACTCGCTGCTGATGTAGTTTTGCTAACGTGCTCTTGGCTCACTTTTTTTATTCGCTCGATCACCCTTCCCACCCTCCCCGTGTAACCATGACAGGCTTTTTTCACTCCGCGGAGGAAATTTGGTTCGCGCGTGTCCTACAGTAAGTCTCAGGTTTTTTTCCACGTGTTAGAATTTCAAGTCAATAAGAAGCGCGGTGAAGGGACAGAGGAGTAGTGGAATATGCAGACACACACATGTACACACCTTCTTTGCAAAAAACTTTAATCAACCTTCCCGGAAAGTTGTGGACATTTGCTTGGGGACCTGTAGCTGAAAGTTGTGGACATTTGCCTGGGGATCTGTAGCTGGTGGTGTTGTTGCTTGCCTCACTCTGGCAGGATGTCAGGTGGCCCGTGCGTCGAAGAGTGGTAAACAGGCCTAAGCAGCAGGTCTCTCGGGTTTGCGGCGAATGCCATTTGGTTTGTATATCAGCAAGGCGCAGCACCAGTCAAATTGGCCAGAGCAGAGGGCCAGAGCAGAGCAGCTCGGAGTGCCCCTATACCTCTGCGAGGGGCAGGGAACATAACTACCCGAGAGAGGCCAGCTGCTCACATGATCAGTAGCTGGCTGTGCCAAGTCCTGTGTGTTTGTGAAAAACCCGGTTAGGTTTACTAAAGCTGATAATACACAAGGCAGCTTTTTTGAGCAGTGTTGCTGGTGATGTTTCTGAGTTCTGTTGTTCAGTAGTGTTTTGTTTTGTTTTGTTCAGTAGTCTTTTGTTTTGTTTTGTTCGGTTTTGTTTTATGTAGATCTAGTCCTCAGTATGCAGATTGTCATGATCAATTATGTGGTTGCCCAGACACATTGCGCAAAGAGGTGTTATGTTGAGAACAACCTGAGTGGTCAGTTTCCTAGCATAATAGACAAGGGGGTCTTTAACCTTTTACAGCCCAAGGACCTCTTGTCTGAGAGAGAGACTGAGCACAGACCCCCACCCCTGGGCCGCCCCAAATGTGGCACTAATAGGCCTATTCATCTTATTTTTGGGCTGTCAGTCATGACCGCCCGCAAGCGCGCGCACACACACACACACACACACTCCACATGTAGAAACAGGATTACACATTATCTGTAACGGGTGCCTTATAGAACTTGATTCAATTTATTCTGATTGTTTTCTATACCTAACAGTTGCAACAATTCACCCTAGAGATTCTAAATATTTACAAGTCTTCCCTTGTTTGCGTTTCTGGTTGTTCGTGCAAGAGGTGTTGCCATCCTCTGAAGTTGTGTCACCCAATGTCATGTCTGACAATCATGTCATATTTCCGAGAAATTACAAAGCGATTCATCATTTCACATCATGTGGTTATTGCTAACGTGTTTTGGTACAGGATAGCTGTTGCACTTTGGGATCACATGATCACATGCATGATTCAACACTATGTGTTATTATAAATGAATAGGAAGTGTTTTCCTTTTTACATTCTGTTGGCCTACGCCATTTTTATTTTTGGAAGAGGAAAAAAATGCTTCAGACAACGTAATTTTCCAAACCCCCTGCAGTACCTCCTGACCCCCTAAGTGTTGCAGTCCCCTGGTTGAAGACTGCTGGAACAGACCTATGGCTTCACCCCCTTAGAAGAACAAAGCCTGGTAGGTCCTCTGTCATTAAACCCTGTGTTAGATACACACAACTGACCCATGTGACAGAGGAGCCACCTGGGCACCTGAACTCTTGGAACCAGTAACTGCTGAAGCTCCACTGATTTCCCATGATGCCTAGTTGTGTGTTTCAATGGTGACAGAATGGTGATCCTGTCATGGTTTGTGTTGTCTGAAGCTGATGCCATTGTTTTCGTGCCTGTGTGGGTAGAGATGGTTGGCATAAAGGAGTTGGCAGCAATGCGGTATCCCCACATACTTCCCTCTTTGAGACTGAGCAATGAGTGGTATGTTGTGTGTCAGGAATATTCATGGCTTGATTCATGACGCTGAATGGCCTCATAATGGCAGAGGTCTGCAGCCACAGAAATGGAGGCAGTTTCTCTTGTGATCTGGTTATGCCACTGATTTGCTCTCGCAGCCGATTCTAGCTGAATCCTGCAAGTTAATGTGTGACCACTGTCCTATGCATTGTCTTCTGCTGACGTAAGCTCAAGAGTGCTTGTTACTGGTAGTCTTTGTATACCCAAAGTCCCATTAATAGGGTTTGGTCTGTAGCCAGTGTACTGATAGCAGCTAACCAGACAGATCCTGTCTTGTGCGACATACTTTTATTTTATAGTAGGTGTGGGTGTATCTTCCCCTGCTACCCCAAATACAGTACTGAAGGCATGCTGCTTTGGGCAATGTAAACACAGCATTAGTTAAACAGTCAGGTTGTAGGCCTGTCTGGACAACGCAAATATGTTTCAGTATTAAAAATGACCCTTGCATTGACCTAAAAAGATCATGTGTTTGTCCAACCCATTCAATGTCATGAAGGCATCCTCCAGATCGCCCAGATCAGTCCTGTATGTCAATCAAAGCTGCTGTTCACTTGGCTGTTTAATTTCAAGGAGTTAACCTTTTTGTCCAAATCATTGACTGTGCCTTTAAGAAGACCAATTGTATTTACTGCGGGAGTGATCTGCACACACGATTCTGCTCTCAGATATCAGATAAGCATGTAATTGACTTCCAACAGGTTGTAAACGGCCGAGAAAGAAGCACAGCATTTGGCCAATGGTCGAGTTATATCAGGCTTATCCCTGACCTTACGTTCAAGTGATATCAAAATTAACCTTGACAACAGTAAGTTGCTTTATGACTCCTGACGTTCTCTTGCCCCCCTCCCCTCCCCTCCCCTCCCATTTTCTGTTACCATAGCGGTGGTGGTGAGGGCTCACTCGACAGACTCCTCCCCACGGTCAACACTGGCTTGTCACCAAGGAAACGGACCACCAGCCAGTGCAAGTCCGAGCCACCCCTTCTGAGGACCAGCAAGAGGACCATCTACACAGCCGGGCGTCCACCCTGGTACAACGAGCATGGCGCCCAGTCAAAGGAGGCCTTCGTTATTGGTGAGGAATAAACAAACGGCACAAACAGAGAGAGAGAAATAGAGAGCGATTCAGACTGAGAATAAGAGAACTAGAGAAATTGAGGTGTAGAATTACACAGATGGAAAAGTTCACATTTAGGACTCCACAGATGGAGAAGTTCAAGTGGAAAAGGACAAAATGAGATCAGAGTACAGATGAGACAGCGAATGCTATGATTTATACAATTTAATTTAGGCTGAGCACCATGGAAATTCAAAGGTTCCCATTTATCATCAGACAAAGGAATAGGTGATGGATTAGAATTACTCAGGTGGAACAGTTTACATTTAGCACACCATAGATTTATAAGTTCTGATGTCGCCGTGCAGAGGTAAAGGTTCAGGTTCATCACCGATGAGAACATTTTGGATTAGAACTACAGTGTATGGATGGAAACATTTAGTTGTAAAATGCCAAATGTTTACTGTGTTTGTCCTCCATTAAGCATGATGGTTTCATTCTGGGCGTGAGCGGTCGTGGTGCAGTGGTTAAGGAACCTGTCTAGCATGCAAGTTACCTGGAAAATTGTGGGTTCAGATCCTGGCTGCCACCGTTGTGCCCTTGAGCAAGGCACTTAGCCCTAACTTGCTCCAAGCGAGATTGGCCCTGATATAATTGATACTTGACAAATGTAAGTCGCTTTGGATAAAAGCGTCTGCTAAATGCATAAATGTAAATGTAAATTCTGTAGGATTGCCTATCAATTCAAAAGGATCCAGTCATTGAAATCAGGAGAACTAGTTCTGTTAGTAGTAGTTCTTTTACTGAAACAGTGTAGTACTCCTAAAGTTCTCCTAAACCGTCGCTGTCAGCAGTAAACACAATCTAACACAACATGTGGGGACTGCATCCCACAAGTGGCTTGTTATCATTGAGGCGCTGCCTTGGAATTGTCTATTTTAAAGCCTGTGCAGACAAACTGTAGACATTTCTGTCAAAGCCACTGCCTTTAAGGGAATGACTAGCCTCTCTGCTCGTGTCACCACCTTACTAGCTCAGCTGTTAGACGGTAGACAGTTCTTAAAGCTCCCATAATCCTGACTAAAGCCAAACACACGTCTTTCTCTTAGTGTTTATTGTCCTAAAGGGCTCAACTTGTATTGGCATAAAGGGAGTGTGGGGGGATGGGGTGGGGGGGGTGCGGTGTGGAGTCACTCCAGTAGTTTGGTAATTGTCCGTCTGACTGCTGATGAGACAATGAGGCTTTAGCTTGGGGGGATTTACAGTGGAGAAAGAGCTATGTTCATGTTCAGTCCTAATAGAATCCGTGTGATAGGCCGGTAGCCGCTGGCTAATGTTTTGGTGGTTGAATCATGTGCCTGTGTTGTGTTGTGCTGTGTTTGTCTTGTCTTGTCTGGCTGCAGGACTCTGTGGGGGCAGCGCCTCAGGCAAAACCACCGTGGCCCGCAAGATCATCGAGGCGCTGGACGTTCCTTGGGTGGTTCTGCTGTCCATGGACTCCTTTTACAAGGTCAGACCCTGGGAAGTCAGGGGTGGTCGTTCTGACTCATATAGGCATGTGTGTGCCTGTGGATATACCCTTCATGTGTGTAGTCAGGTCTTAGAAGTGAGGCTCATGTTAAAGTTTGGCAGCATATCCAGTCTTTTGCCAGTGTTAGTGTGGAGATCTCCTGCTTTTTCTTGCTATACATATGTAAACTGCAGTTTTACCTGAATTCGCTGTCACTTCAGTTTGTGTTTTATAGTGGCTTCACATTTAATTTTTTTTTTAAAAAACCAAGCTATTATTCTCTGACAAGTGAAACTGCAGAAAACAATTAGATGCCTTGTTTTTGGAGTGTCTTGACTGACTTTTGCGAGTGCACACATTTGCTGTGTGAACCGACCATATGTGAGTGGACCTGACCATGTTGTACATTGTGCGAAGTGCATTCATCTGTATGTGTGCATACGCACGTGTGCAGGCGTGTGTGTGTGTGTGTTTGAGACTTTCAGCCCAGAACTCCCTGGTCATAAACAGAAGGCTTGACCTTTTATTGCTGACCCCCCCCCCCCTGACCAGCCAGGCCCCCCATTTATCAAGTCCAAGCCCTAGTGCCACTAGGTTCTAACCTAATCAGAATGGCCACTCCCCTCCATTTCCTTTCTGTTCCATTCCTTTTATCCTGCTGTCTCTCGACACAAAGTGAACTTAGTTGGTCAGCCATGATTGTCTCCTCAAATGTAACCCTTCCTCTTCCTCTTGTTCTGGAAAAGCTGACAGGCTGCAGTCTTGTGGTATTATGTTGGACATTATGACACAGAATGGTCAGCGCCCGCATGGAATCAGCTGACCGAGGCAAAGACAAAAAAACCTGGAGATTAAGGTCCTGTTTGCGCGTATCTAGATATTTTTTCAAATGGATATGTTTTTATCTGTTTATTTTTTTTTATTGTGTTTACACATATCCAGTGAAATCCAGAAAATACAGCTTTTTGAAAAATCTCTGCTTTGCAGGGCCGTTTTAAAAAATGTGAGTTTGAGGAGGCCCAAACTGATAAAAATCAAAATATATGTTTATGAAAATATCTAAATACGTGTAAACAGGGCCTAAACCAGAGAAAAGCAGACAGACTCGTAGAAGAGAGCGGTTGAGAGGGAAAGAGAGAGCGCAAGTAACTCGAGTCTGAGTGAGTGAGTGAGCGAGCAAGCGTGCAAGTGACTGAGTGACGGCACTCATGAGAGGGATGGAACACCGGGAGCTGTTATGTAATGGCGCCGTGGCCCTGACTGTTTGGCATGCCCACCGCTCTAAATGTCAAAAAGGCCACTTGCAGCCAGAGCCTCAGCAGAGCAGAGCACAGTAAACTTGCGGTACCTACAGCTACCTAAAACACTCCCTTTTTTCCCACTCTGCAGTCATGAGCAACAAGAATAGGGGGAAAAAGGGGTGAGGGGGCTGTGTAAAGCCACAGCCCAAACTGTCATGATGGCTAAGTACCCCCCCAAGGCAGTGTTGAGTCTTGCATGTTCCTGCCCCCCCCGGGGACCAATTGCCTTGAGCCTGATGGTGGTGCAAAGCTGCCTGCTCCAACACAGTGGTGCTGCCCCTGCCCCACTTATGCAATCACAGGAGCTGCCTCATCATCTCATTAGACATGGAAAGAGTGTGTGTGTGTGTGTGTGTGTGTGTGTGTGTGTGCGTGCGTGCGTGCGTGTGTGTGAGAGAGAGAGAGAGAGAGAAAGGGATAGACATAGACATCAAGAGAGAGGGAGAGATAGAGGGGAAAAAGAGTGTTAGTGCCAAACGCCTGGGGCCAGAGGGGTGTTTAAAGGCACACTCTTGGCTCTGTAACACTGTAGGTTGACGCTGTCTGTGTCCCACCTAAATTTAGCCGGGCAAGTCTCAGCTGTGTTGAAGTGGAGGGACCGAGAGAGAGGCAGGGAGTGGGGGGCAGGATTGGGATATCATCTTCATGCTTACAGAGCCACACACACACACACACACACACACACACACCACACACACACACATACACCCGACCCCCAATTTAATTCTGTCCCCAGCTCAGCATGTGACCTGGTCAGTTGTATAAAAAACATATGTGCCCTTTCAAAGTATGTGCGTACATCTAAGAGCATACACAAGTGCACCCATTAAACATGGTATCTATGGGTACCTCTTTGTACTGTACGGCTCATTAAACTCTTTGTCAGTTGGTGTTATCTGCAACTTCAGAATTCATGGGTGACAGCTGTGTATGTCATCTTTGAAGATAGTGTATGCAATTGTGAAAATCTTATTCTGAGAATGTATGCTAGTGTTGGTGTTTGTATGCTTGACGAAGTGTTTTTCCAGAACATTCTGAACGTGTGGCTCTCTCCAGGTGCTGACCCCTGAGCAGCAGGTGTTAGCCGCTAGTAACGACTACAACTTTGACCACCCCGACGCCTTTGACTTCGGCCTGCTGGTGCCCACGCTACGCAAGCTGAAGCAGGGCAAGAGTGTCAAGATCCCGGTGTACGATTTCACCACCCACGGGCGACAAAAGGACTGGGTCAGTATGTAAGCGCACGCACACACACACATACAGCTACTAATGCAATTTCAAAATGATCATGGAATGAAATTCATTTTGTGGGTAGTAAGACATGTGGCAACATGCCGTTCTTTCAGCGTAAAGGCAGTCTTGAACAGTGGTAATCATTGCGGAACCACTATTCGCGCGTGCACGTGTGTGTGTGTGTGTGTGTGCGCGCGTGCATGCATGTGTGCGCTAATGCTTGGTTCCTGTGTCACTTTCAGAACGGGAGTGCTCATAGCACCTCTCTGTTTTCTCCAAATGTATTCAGAATATGTGCTTAATCTCTAAATGCAGTTGAGATTATGGTCGACTGTTACATAATGCCTTTTGCCCTGTCATAATTCTCCCTGCTGCACTCTGAACCCCAAGCTCTGATGCACTTTTGCCCTGCCGAGGCATTTAAAATGTGTCTGAAATGTGCTTGCAGAAAACGGTGTACGGCGCCAGTGTCATTATTTTCGAAGGCATCATGGCTTTCGCTGATAAGGAGCTGCTCAAGGTAGGTTGAAGAACATGAACTTTGAGCAAGACCTACTTTTTAGGCTTAGAGGCACAAGCTGTTAGTCATTTCTGTGTGTGTGTGTGTGTGTGGTGTGTGTGTGTGTGTGTGTGTGTGTGTGTGTGTGTGTGTGTGTGTCTTTGTGTGTATACGCTTGTGCGTGCTTGTGTGCCAGTGTGTGTGGAAAAAAAGAGTCAGCCAGTGTGACTGTACAACCTCAGCAATATAAATAATTCATAAAAACACACAGTAAATACTGTAAAAAAAATGTTCAAGATGAAATGTATCTATCAGAATGCATATGTGCCCACTATGAGTTAGCTCACACTTTAACGCCTCACAGCGACACACAATCAGTTAGCACCCAGGCATCTCACTAGGGGGTAGGAGGTGTCACACTTGTTCAGACCTGCAGTACTACAACTTGACATTGATAATGTGGGTATTAGCGTAAGTCTGAAAGCAGCTATCATCACCATTACTGCAGCTCCTGGACATGAAGATCTTCGTGGACACAGACTCGGACATCCGGCTGGTACGGCGGCTCAGGAGGGACATCACTGAACGAGGGAGGGACATCGAGGGCGTCATCAAGCAGTATAATAAGTTTGTCAAGCCGGCGTTCGAACAGTACATCGAGCCCACAATGCGTCTGGCAGACATTGTTGTACCCCGAGGTGAGCGGTGAACCAAAGCTAACCCTAACCAAGGCTGCATACTCATCCAAGACTCATACTACCTTAGGGTAAAAAAACATCTGCCTTCATTGTCATACCATTTGGAGATGATTTGCAACAGTATGTTATGTTTGCAGTAATATACTGTGTTGGCTGCGAATGCATGTGTACTACCACACGGTCATGCTGCAGCACCGCAACTATTGCGAAACGTGGTGTGCCAACACAGCACCAGTGAGGAAGGACTGTGCGAGTATTTCTCTTCAAGGGATCAGAAACAATTACACTCATATCCAGGGTGATTCGCTTGTGAAATCCCCAAGGTGGACTTGCGTTCCAGAGCTCTTCTAAAACATTAAACTCAGCCAATTTCTCAAGTCATCATGGTTTTATATGGCCTTGGGTGCATGCCTCTGTGCTTCAGAAGTCTTTCACTCTGCTGTCTATGATACGAGCATAACTCATCAGCATCTTGTTTGATGTCTGTGTTTGCATGTTATAGCAGGCCGTATCACTAAGACTTTCTCATGACAGATCAATATTACACTATGTAGTTCATCAAACCCTGTGGCTCATAACTTGTCTTTGAAGAGGTTTACTGTATGAAAAACAAACAGAATAGTTTGCGATCCCACCACACCATAAAGTTAAACAAACTAAGCGAAAAAGATGACCCTGCTTTAGTCAGGTCAGGACTAGAGGAACAGGAAATTGAAAAGCGGGAGCATTCAAGTTGTGACTCTGGCTTCCGTTGCTTTTTTTTTCCCCTGTAATACCCCTTTATCCCAGAAGACCTGACTGTTCTTTTGTGTCCTCCTGCAGGTGGTGGAAACATGGTTGCCATTGACCTGATCGTCCAGCATGTCCACAGTCAGCTGGAGGAGGTAAGAGCCCTCCGCCGCCCACTCTTTAACACGCGCACACACACACACACACACACACACTGAAGCTAAACACTCAGACAATCAGCCACCACTCAGTGTCTGTTACTAGGGAACAAGACCAGATGGAGGGCCAGCCCGCAATTAAGGACACACACACACACACACACACACACACACACACACACACACACACACATACACACATACAGGCTAGTGTGTGTATGTGCATATATGTGTATAAACACGCTGGCTTTGGTGTGCATATGTGTGTGTCTGCATTGTCTTATCTCCTGTGCTCAGCTGGAGAACATGACTGTGCAGTTTTGTTTTGTTTGTTGTAGTTTTTTTTTTTTTTTTTTTTTTCTTTTTTTTTTTTTTTGTAGTTATTTAATGAGCCCTTCAGACAATGCTAACCACCCTGCAGAAGAATGTCAGTGCATTAGTTTTGTTCGCGCGGCGCCTCTGGAACGCCACGCCATGGCGCCTCTGGAACGCCATGTTTCTGCCACACAGCATGGTTTTGTGCAAGCAGCCCTGAATAATGGCCCTGCTTGTTTACTTTCAGCCTAGCGATAGCGTTGGTTGCTCAGCGGCAGCTCAGTGGGAATGTGGGCGTCACTGGTAGGGTGTCTGGAAACAGACGTCCCACTGCCCCCTCTAGTGGACAGAAGAGGTCATAGCGCAATGTTAACACCCCAATTGATGTGAAGAGGGAAGTTGCTGCGTTTAATAGGATTATGTGTTTTCAGCCATCAGTAAATCCATGCTTGTAGCCTGAAAAGAATGGCTTGTCTAAACTCTTGTTAGACACATTATAAACTGCAGACATGTGACGTAATGCAGCATTAACTGTCTTGTCTGTCTGTATTTAGAGTGTTTTGTGGCCATGAGGATGTAACCACTGGTAGTCTGCACCAGAGGATGTACGTTTTGTTTGTTCTGTCCTAATTTATCTGAGCTGCACCAAGACACACACGTTTACATTTAGACACTTTTATCCAAAGCGACCTACATTTGTCAACTATCAATTGTTTTAGGGCCAGTCTTCCCTAGAGCTTAGGGTTAAGTGCCTTGCTCAGGGGCACGCTGGTGGCAGCGGGGATTCCAACCCACAATTTTTCCAGCTGCTTGCACGCGAGCCAGGTTCCTTAACCACTGCGCTACCAAACCACACTCAAACCACAGGCAAGGCAGACATCTACAGATCTGTCATCTAAAGCTCGACCCAGATAGCCCCTTAGATAAAATAACGCACAGGCACATGCACACACACACACACACACACACACACACACACACACACATACACATATACACACACTTGTTTATGCTCAAGCTCCAGACACACTTTAGGCAGGCTTATAATTTAATGGCCGCTCATTTGCATACTGTTCAGCTGACATAGTGGAGTGCAGCCCGTGTCTCAGGAACTGAGATTGGGACCATTAAATCATACAGGAGATATGAAATCAAAAGAGCCAACAGACCTGAGTGGAGGCAGGAAAAAAGGAACATTTAACACTGCACAGAGCTAGCTATGCTAACCAATATGAATGAACTGAGGTGTGCTGATTGTGATTGCATGTGTTTTTAGTGTCTAAATAACACTGAATGTGATAAGTGCTTGTTGTGTCAATGAGGCTTTTCTGTGTGTGTATGTGTGTGTGTGTGTGTGTGTGTGTGTGTTATGTTGTTTTTCTGTTTGGCCTGGCCACCTCCCCCCTGCCCCCGTGCGCACGGACTGTTTTCTCCTTGCGCCTTCGACTCCATGTCCCTCCCCCCTCAACACCCACCACCACCACCACCACAACAGCGTGAGCTCAGCGTCAGGTAGAGTAGCAATCACCCACTCTTCGTTCGCTCCATCGAACCCCCATCCCCCACCTTTCCACTGAGTTTCTCTTAAACACAAACTATTTTCTCACTCCCATGCTGTCTCTGCTTTTTTGCTGTTGCGCTGTCAGTGTTGCTCCACCAGGGGTCACCCTCCATCGCAGCACCATCCCCCACCCCACCCCGCTCCACTTCACCTGCAATCTCCACAGTTGAATCTGAGGGCGACATCTTGCTGAATTGCAATTGGTTTAACCAGTCGCCTGTCAGCAGTGTTTTTTCTGGGTTATCAGTGCGTCACTAACGGCTAAACTTCCCTTGGCGTGGGTGACGGTGACGGGGATGGAGCAGGTGCTGGTGCTGGTGCTGGTGATGGGGCCTGGGTGGGGCGGCCTGCACACCTGCCGCTGCCGCTGCTGCTGTTGCCGCCGTTGCCACGGCCACGCTGTTGTTGTTGGTCACCACACCTCGTGTCGACTCACTGCTCCACGCGGTGAGGCCCAACGGCCTGACACACTCACTTGTGTCTGTGCCTGCGTGTTCAAAACGCACACTGTGCTTGTGTATGTGTGCATGTTTCTCACACACACACATACATACACACACACACACACACACACACACACACACACACATATGCAAACATGCACACAGGTTGTACTTTGGAAAGCCTCCTGTCACACCTGCATCA
>PYXC01000315.1:1437500-1447500 GCA_015244755.2 Tenualosa ilisha
TTTTTTAAGCCTACGTCACTTTTTACCTTAAAAATATTTTGTGTTGTTTTCTAGCAGTATGTGTTGTCCTGTGGTGTTGGTGTCATCTGAGCTTTAGGAGAGCTACGAGATGACATTCATACACTCTGGACCCATTTTCAAATAATAGTTTCCTCCATCCATGACAAAACATAGCCATTATTCTCTAGATTTGTTCTCAGTGATTTGTCATGGGCCTAATAAGTTAGCCTAAATTGCTTTTTTTGTCGCTCTTTCACTCTGTAAAAAAACACACAAGTTAAGAAGACATTGCTAAGCAAATAAAATGATTTGTCTGTCTAAAAGTAATGTCTAAAGCCCATCAAAAACATTAGACCAGTGCACTATGATTTCGATGTATGATTACTTTGATTCCATTGTTATTAGTACAACCCTACACACTACCACAGAGTGTTTTTGCCACTGTATAGATTGCATTTATAGATTATGCCAATGTATAGATTACATTTCAGTTCTGTTTTTGTCAGCACCAGTCAGGCAAATGTATTCTTTATTGGATGCCTGTTATTACAAAAAAAAAAACGGTACCTCTGTGTGTAGGAAAGTGACAGAAAATATCAGAGGATTTACATAGGTGCCTATATGCAGAGATATTTTGCTGGAAATCAATCCGTGACCCCATGGGTTTGAGAAACGTGGAGCGTTCAGTTCTGGAGTACCCTGAGGCTTGGAAAACTGGCAGTTTGACTGGGATATTTTTTGGTCTTGTACATTTGTGACACCTGTTATACAGTGTTCTGCATTCTGTGAAACATTCAAAAAATTTGAAACAATCTTCTTGGAATAATGTAGCAGTGAAGGAATAAGAAGATGGTGGTGTTTCATGATGGTGTTTAAAAAGATGAGCGTTTGTCTGGAAAGCTGACATTGAATTGCCTTGTTTCCAGCTGCATTATCTGCGTCTACCCAAAGACATCAGCGAGGACCATGTCATCCTCATGGACTGCACCGTTTCTACCGGGGCTGCGGCCATGATGGCCATCCGTGTCTTACTGGTGAGCCGCTTTGGTTTTAACCCCCCCAGACCACTGTATAGAATGGGAATTGTATGTAAATGTAATTTTAAAATTAAAATTTATTTTAATTTAAAAAAAAAAAAAGTTTTATCAGGATGGAGTTGATATTGAACCTGTTTGAAGCACTGTTTAAATCACCAAACCAACGTGTGTTCTTGTGCCTCTAGGGCATTATTATGATATTTATTGAACTGATATTTTTGGAATATGTGTAGTAATTTTGTGTATGTGTGTGTGTGTGTGTGTGTGTGTGCAGGACCATGACGTACAGGAGGATAAGATTCTGCTGGTCTCTCTGCTCATGGCGGAGATGGGTGTCCACTCGGTGGCCTATGCTTTCCCCCAGGTCAAGATCATCACCACCGCTGTCGACAAGAAGGTCAACGACCTCTTCCACATCATCCCTGGCATAGGTGAACAGCACTCCAAAACAGTTCAATTAGCCACAATATTAATTGGTCTGTGTGTGTTTGTGTGTGTGTGTGTGTTTGTTGGTGCCTGTGGGATTAGAAGTTTACTTGACATAGTATTTTATATTGAAACAAAAATATATTGATTTCAAAAATATTGAAATCAGATAGGTAATGATGAGTTTCTGAAAAGTTTGAAAATGATGAACATCCCCACATGGTCAAACATCTGCTCTGCACTCGACTGGAGGGTTTTTTCCATTATGGAAAAGTTGTGTGCCTTGGACACTACAGGCATAAAGACTTTATATAGCATTTTCAAATCTTAAATCAGCCTTTATTACATACCTCAGTGTTTCCATGTCTCCTTTACTCAAACAGTAAATTCACAATTAACTTTAGCAGGCATCTTTCTGCTCCGCTGGAAAGTGTGTGTGTGTGCATGTGTGTGTGTGTGTCTTGGTGAAGACGTTGGCTCACTTTCGTCTGGTGGTTTACCGTTAAGTCAGGTCCCACTGCACTGATGTGTCTTGCCTCAAGTCCACAGCCTCTAGCTTTACGAGGAGTGCATTTTATCATCACACCTTTACTATAGCGGGACAGAAAATAAACATGGAGGTGTAGCACAGTAGAGTTTCCCCCCTCTCAATGACATTTTTATGAACTGGCTTACACACTGTTTCCCCACGTTCAAGATGGCCAGAGATCACAGCCGCAGACTTTTTGTCTCCACCTAACAAATAATGTATAACATTCTGCGGTGTGCTTCTGTGTCTCTCTAAGCAATGATGACAGACAGCTAGCTAGATACATACATAGATACTATATATAGAAATTAAGTAAGATGTGAAAGTAAATTGAAATATTTACAATGAAAGTATGACACATCTAAGGCCATACAGTAAGCTCCATTTTTTTTCCCATTATATCATGAAGCACTGAAAGTCTCTTTGTTACACAGCATTTTCCTGTATCAAATGGAGATCAGTGCTGATGTTTCTAGTTTCATGTGAAATTACTCTTTTTTTTGTCAGTGTCTCATTTTCACTTTCAAATATTTCATGTCCAAATTGTGCTTGAATGTGCTTTCCCCCTCTAACATAATGGTATTGTTTTTCCTCCTCTGTCCTTGAATGAAGGTAACTTTGGGGATCGATACTTCGGCACTGACGCACCCCCTGACTGGAGCGATGACGACATGGATGAGCCCAGTTACTGAGGGACCGCTCACTGCGGTAGCTTTAGAACAGGGGGGAGTGTCTGTGGAGTGGAGAGGGGGGGGCTCATTCAGCCTCTTTGTCTGGCAGCTACAGAGCCCCACCGGGGGGGGTTCAGTACCCACATACGGACCACCACTGTCTCCTGATACCCAGCCAGGACAACAGGACTGGTTTTGGTCTTGAACAAAGGATAGTCATCCTGTAAATCTTCACATGTATGAGCGTGTTTTTAAGGAAAGTGTTGTACATATTTTACATTGATATATTTTAATATTGTTAAATGTGTTTGTGACGGTCACAAACTGTCGGTGATGTGTTGTGCTAAAGAAAAAAAAAAAGGTTTGCCTTAAACGTTATGAACATAACGTATCATCAAAGACTTCGGAGTGCAGTTTGGAAAACTAGTGAATTGGTGACACCTGAATGTCGTATCTTTTTTGGTGGTGTTTTGTTGTTGCTTGTGACACATTTTAGCTGCATTTCTGTTGCTTTTTTTTTTGGTCTCTGAAGAGGTTGACCTTTTCGAGGCAGCCATAGCGTTTGTTGTCGCGATGCTGCTCTGTGCCTCAGCTACTCAGACACCACGCACTCTTTGAAGGACCTCTTCATGGAAAAATAACTTCTTGGCGTCACTTCATTTAGTCTCTGTCTGAGCTGTCCCCTACACCTGCACTCTTCCACCAGTTCAGACCTGTTGCTGACCACACCACATGCTGCAGAAAGCACAGGTCTAACTAGCTCCATCCCCTCCCCCCCTACCCGTATAATTTTTCTAGGAGGGAGGCAGAGGCAGAGAGGCCAAAGACGATTTTGTTAGTAGCCACTTGTCTTTGCCACAGAAACAGAGATGTTTAAATAATAGAAACCCAGACGTTACCAAATGTGGCTATGACTTTAATAACATCCTTTTTGCACAGAACTGTGAGAATCAGCAGGTGATGTTGGCTGTGAGGGACGTTGTTTGTCGTCAGTGTCTTTTGTCTGTCTTGTGTGCATTGTCCGCTTAGGCATTTATATATTTTAGCCTCATCAAATACAGTCACTTGCTACCTCATGTTCATCTGTGTATGTGGCACGGTAGTAGGTGGGAAGCTTAGACACACATGCACATGCTGCCTTGTCTCACACACATTCATTTTTATTGCTCACTGTTACACACACTGCAAGTCCGGTCAATGATAACATTGCTTTTGGCTAGTGAAACAAATTCAGCGGTCATGCCATCTTGTTCTAGCCTAAAATAACAGCTTGGGCAGAGAAAGAAAAATATTTCAAAGCTACGACAAACAGTGTTTTTTTGTTGTTTTTGTTTTAAAAGTATGCATCTCTTCAGCTGTAGGAAATAAGGAAGAATGACAATAGCAAACAAACAGACAAAACCACTCAGTGTTTAATTGTTGCGGTGTGGTAATCTGTTGTCTTGACTATATATGGCATCAGATGATGAGTAAGTGTGTGTGTGTGTGTGTGTAGCAGTTGGTGAGCCAATCACTTGCTGCATATCAATGCCGCCTTCCTATTTATGGTTAAAGAATTTTTATTCATGACATCTTTTATGTTATTGACACCCCAGAAAGCTTTTAGAATGCATGCACAATATAAATCTGTGATGTCTTTGATGTCACTAATGCTTAAGTTAGTTTTTTTGTTTTGTTTTTTTTCAGTGAGATATGTTGCTTTTACCTGTGTCATTTATTTATTTTTGAGCTAAAAAAAAAGGATCAATTGTGTCGATTACTTTTTTTTTGTTTTCTTGTTTGTTTTGACTTTGTGGTACACTAGACAGCAGTGATTGTACAACCCCTCCAAAGACGCATAGACATGCACCTGTGAAGACTCAGAGAAAGAACAAAATAAATAAACTTATATGTAAATAAGTAGCAAATTACCTAGCGGCTTATTGAATTTAGCTTTGCCCACTCAGCCTGAGCTATGTAGAATGGGTGGATGAACTCAAAGCAAGGTGGGGATACATGGATGGTGTGTGTGTGTGTGCCTGTGTGAGTGTGAGAGAGAGAGAGAGTGAGAGAGAGAAGGCTTGCCTCATGTTTTACCAACCGTGTGCAGTGCTTTCATTGTTCCTTGCATGAGATGTTTTGTACTGTAAAAACTGTCATCTTAAATAAATTCGATTATTTTATTTATTTCTTTGACGTTTCCCTTTTGTATCTCCTTTGTATCTCCCTGGCTCACAGTGGAATATTTCTCTTACCTGTGCAAATCTGCTGTGTCCTATTTGTGTGTGTGTGTGTGTGTCTACATATGTTCATTTTTCCACTGGCAGTTTCATTTTGAGTAGAAAATGCTTAGTTTCCTGTACCTTGACAGTACCCCCCATCCCCCCTACAACCATCGTCCAGGGAGGGGTACATGAACCACATACATCACTTCAGCAGAACATGCGCACACACACACACACACAATCCAAATCCTCTAGGGGTCTGGATAGCCCCAGTTCTCTCCACAATCACTGGCCATCTCACCCTCTAGCTCTGAACTTGTAGCTCTCCAGCAGGGTCAAGGTAATACAGACATGTACATGTTTGTGTGTTTGTGTCTCAATTTGTGTGAGGTTTGAGTAAGTGGAAATGGCACGTCTTGTTTCTTCACCTTTGAAATGGGAGGAAGAGAGGAGAGAAGGGTCTGAAGCCCTCATTCACACACACACACACACTCAGAGAATGCACAGGAAGGATATTGCGGTTGTCCTCACGGTATGGAAACTAGCCTTGATATCTTTCATCATTTTCCATAATTAGCTTTACTCTCAAAAGCAGGGTGAGACCTGAAAAAAAACTTCAGATGAAGAGAAGTAAAATAAATGATTAATTAAAAACAGTGCTGGTTGTTGTGTTTAGTTTGTTTGATGTGGCTTGTTAAAGATATTTTACCACTTATGCATTTCAAGAATAATATTGCATTAATTTCTGCAAAATTAGACTTTAAGCAGATTGTCCTTGACTGCAGTCACCATGTAATTAACTACATATTAGGTGGGATGGCATGATTTTATTTTCATCCCAATACAATACTTGGTCGAAGATAAATATCTAATTAAATCTTCAGAGAAGGCTGCACAATAATTATTTATTATCGCTACTGTGTGGAAATTGTTAAAAATTAATCTAAAATGCAGTGTTGTCCTTGATCTGCATCAATGACAATAAAATCTTTCACTAAATAAAATCTGTTTAAATAATTGTCTGTTTAACAATCGCCTGACATAGCTCACAACCTAAATAAGCTGTGCATATATATATACATATGTGTATATATATATATATATATATATATATATATATATATACACACACACACACACACAGTACGTCTATGTCAAGTCTATGAGTGAGCTAACCTAGGCTTTTGAAAAGGGCCTCGATATTGAGATGTCATGGAAAGTTTGCCACAAGCGCGATCAGGCTGACAAACAGGAAGAAGAGTAGCGTTCATATGTGGCAGAGCCTGCATCCCCTCAGCTTTAGGAGATCGGCTGATGTGCTCACATACACGTGTGTGTGTGTGTGTGTATGTGTCCATGGAAACTTACTCTTCAGAAGCTTAAACCTGATAGAGGAGCAATGTACAAGGCGTGAATAATTCTGAAGACATCTTGTCCTGCCAATCAACAACAGACACACTCTCTCTCTCTTCTCTCTCTCTTTCACTCTCTCTCTCTTCTCCCTCATTGTCTTTCTCTTTCTCTCTCTCTCTCTTTCTCTCTTGGACAGAGGAGCAGAAGCAACAGGTCTGTACAAGGGTTTGAGAGAGCCGGGCTTCCCAGCTCTCTCGCCCTGCCCTTTCTCTTGCAGAATTAGGCTGAGGCAGATACAGGGTTGAGTGGGTAACAGGGGTGGGTGAGTGAGTAGGAGGCTAGACTGGGGTAACTTTTTAACTTATTTGATGTTTGTTTGCTAAATGTCACGAAGCTGCACAACAGCGTGGTTGAGGCTTGAGGCTTGGGGCTTGGGGCCCAACAGACTTTAAGTGCTCCAGGGAGAGAACAGAGAAAGAGAGAGAGAGAGAGAGAGAGCGCCTGTTGAGCTCTAACGGCTCCGAGGCCCTCTAGACACAATCCGTCCGACGACCTCCTTAATTATTCAGCACTGGAGATGTATTCTGTTTCTTTATTTTATTTGCCTGCCCTTCTCCTCCGACGCATGAGGCACCCTGGCTTCAGAGTGCAGCACGGCAGGCACAGAGAGAGAGAGGGGGAGAGAGAGAGAGAGAGAGAGAGAGAGAGAGCAAGCGAGGAAGAGAGATGATGGGGAGGGGGGTTGGTTGGTTGGTTGTTAGGGCACTGATGGGCCCCGGCGACACAGAGGACACAAGCGTTAACACCGCGAGTGCATGCATAATTGGGCCACTAATGAGCGCAGTGGGGCCTGATTTGTATGGAGCTGCCGAGAGCAGACGTGCATTAAGCCTCGGCTACGCCACTGCCTCTCATTGCTCTCCTTCTCTGAGTGCGCATAATAGAATAATGGACAGACTCCGCTAGCAAACCTCTGTAGAGTCACCATCTATTCTTCTTATTTTTCCCCTCTGTCTGACAAGGCAAGCTTGGCATTCTTATCTGACATGAAAGTAGACTCTTGCTTGAACTTCTTGCATGCACTTTATTCTTTCAAAGTGTACAGTATATGCCATAAAATGTGGAGGAGGTTCTATATAAAACTCATTTACAGAAGATTAGTAGATATTTAATGTTTTTTTTTCCTTCCTACATCTTTAAAGGTTTTTTTTTCTTTAAACTGATTTAACACCACCTGACACAATTAATTAATTTACATCTGACAACGCGGCAACATCACTTTAAAATCAAGCATTACCTTTGTTGCATTAATTGAGAAATGTATACATCAGATCAATATAGGACAACTATAATTATGTGCATGTTTCTCTTCTTTGCAGTCCTCCTCCAAGAACAATGGCGGTTATCTAAGTAGGTCTGAGGCTTTCATTTTGTCCTGTGATGGTGTTGCCTGTCACTGTGTAATGGTGTGGGGCCAGGCTTCATGTGTGGCATGGTGGGCACTGCTATTAGCAAAAGATATTTCTGCATATGGTCAGACAGGCTTCAGGTGAAAACTTTTGCTCAGTGTCTGGGGTAAATTGTCCTATATTGTCTGATCGTTCTATAGACTTTAAAGGCGTGTGTGTGTGTGTGTGTGTCTGTGCGTCTGTGTGTGCACATTGTGCGCGTAACATTTGAGAAGCGCTTTCAAAGACTGTCCACCCTAAAAATGTCTTTTTTGCTTTTGTGACTTTTTGTCTGTCCAATCGGTGAATATCTGAACTGACAGTCCAACCAGAGAATGTTTACTTTTGGGCTGTGATTTCAAGGACTGTCCAACCTGAGAATGGTGAAACTTCAGGTGCAATCTCAGGTTCGTCAGCCCATGAAACGCTGTCTCCTGACTGCCAATCAACCAGACTGCACTCCCAGTTCAGGGGTTCAATTCTACACAGGCTTCAAAAAGGATTCTGAAATGTCTGAAATCTAGTATATGCATGCAAGCTATGTTGTAATGTTGCCTTGTTACTAATTAATTTCTGAAGGCGTTTTCTCTATTTACTGTCTGTGGCCAACATAGTTCAGTTGTATAAAGTCTAACTGTACAAGAATTAAATGATTGAAGCAAATAAAAACTGGAGTGGTCTGAACACCTGAGTGACCCGACAAGTTTTATTGTATGATTAGAGCACATTAAGCCTACGGCCATTCACATTGCCTAACATCAAGGAAAATACAAACTGCTTTTATCTATAGGGCTCATATCAATTAGACTTATTAGTAAACTATGAGGTACTCACCCATGGCAATGCAAATTCTCTTGCATCTTGAAAATTAAACTTGCCTAATTTGCTTCCATATTTTCCCAATGAAGTTGATTAATGCTTGGTGTGCTAAAGTATAAGAAACTGAACATACTCTATTGTTCAATATTAAGGGTACAGTCAGCAATGCTAGTGAAAATCACATTTGTTTACGCTTGGGGTCATGTTTATGTTTCTTAGCAGACATTTTTAACCAACAAAGCCTCCATTTTATTTGGCCCGAGGCCTGAACAAAAGCATGCCAGAGAGGTAGCTCACTCCTGTTTTCAGTCCTCCTGGAGGAGCTATGGAGCCTGTGAGATGACAATGTGTGCTCGGTGTGCGCTCAAATGAAAATGAGCGCACGTTTTCTCAGTACAGAAGAAAAAATATATATCTAGTATGTCTAGTACTGGTCGGCCTACTGCCCATATTATAATACAGTAGTACAGTAAATCAGTAAGTACGCAATTTCGAAAAGAGCATCTGTGTTTTATTACTGGCATTATCGGCAACATATCATTCATCGTGAAATGACATTAGGATTAATACTACTTAGCCTTAATACTTTTGAACTCAATGAACATTTAATATTTTACTTAATATTTTACGTTCTACCGTCGTCATGTGACCGAGTAGGCCTAGTTTAGCCAATAGTAGTCTGACCTTGCGCTGGCCTTTTAGTCCAGGACCCTCCCGATAGCAAGCACAAGTTTATTAAAATGCCATAATCTAATCATTTAATGCAGGTGCCGGCAATGCGGCCTAACCTACACTGAACCGCATCAACCTGAACACTAGGCTATGCGGCCTTACACAGCCGCTAAACGCTAATGAAAGGTATGGGACTTTAAACGGATTAGGCTAAATACATGGTAACAAGAGTAGGTCTAGATGTACAAACGTTTGTGCTTAAAAAGAAATCACACCCTAACACGTAAAAAGATACACACGGAGTGTCTGTTGCCACGGAGTACATAATGTTGGTTAGGAAGTGGTGGCCAGGAGGCAGACTCAAACAATTTTTCAAAAGCACTGCGCCCTGCTGCGTTTGGGTTCATGTCCTACCACTAGAGGGACCAGTCCTCATATGTAATGTCTTTCAAGGGTGTGAGAATGAGTTCACAACGTCTGCTGCGCATGATACAAATCCGTTATACTCCATAAAATGTGCACTAAGGATTCTTCAAGAAATCACTCTCAACTTCCAAAACCTAATATTTATTTATTTTAAAAAATATATAGCAAAATTTTAGTCATGTAGGCATTGTAATGAAAATGTTAAAATATCAAACAACATTTGAAATACAAACATTAACATAGACCTGCTGTATCTTCAACACCAAGCTTTACGGAGAATGCAATTCTTGGCACATACTTATGTGTGGGTGTGTGTTTTTCTTTCACTTAAATGCATTTGCAATCTTGATCCTCGCTTAGCAGATAGCAAGTAATTAATTATATTGCGTTCACACACACTTTCTCAGTCACATAC
>PYXC01000315.1:1452500-1487500 GCA_015244755.2 Tenualosa ilisha
GTTGCCCTGCCCTTTACTTTAATTACCCCAGTTTCTCCCCCTAACTGCACCCACCCCCCACCCCCTCCATACCACCCTTAATGACCTCACCCCCTCCCTTCATCTCACCCCATTCCCCTCTTCTCTCTCTCTCTCTCTCTCTTTCTCTCCCAGCATCCCACGCCTTCCCATCAAGCCGCTCCCTCTTGCAGTTCTTTAACCCCCTCTGTCCTGGGTGAGGATGGAATCACAAGGGTGAGATAGTTATGTGTGTGTGTGTGTGTGGGAGAGAGAGACAGAGAAAGAGAGATGATGCACATTTGACCGAGCACTTTGTGTATGTGTGTGTGTGTGTGTGTGTGTGTGTGTGTGTGTGTGTGTGTGTGTGTGTGCAAGCGCACATTAATTTGTTTATCTGTCCATGTGTGTCTGTGTGTGTACATGTGTTAGCTGAGGTTAAATATTTTACCGTGTGAAATCCTTCACTTCGGCACACACCCTGCATCCTCCCTCAGTTCCCTATCTTTGCCTCTGCCTTTCTCCTCTGACGTCTTGCCCTATACTCGCTGCTGATTCCCACCCTTTCACATTAGTGTGTGTCAATGAGCAAAAAAGCACTTTAAACACACATAATATCAAAACATCAGCAAATCTGTAAAACATGAGTAGCAGCAGGTGATGCATACGTATACAAGCAATCATACAAGCAGACATTTTCTTTCTCTCTCTTTCTCTCTACTTGCACACACACATCTTCTTACATTCAAATTCTTTCAGACACGGTGGCTCACCCTCAAACACACACACGCACTTGTATTCACAATCTTACAGACACCCTCACTCTGTCGCTGCATCTGTCTTTACAACTCCTTCTCTCTCTGTCACACACACACACACACACATACACATTGCCCTCAGCCTACATTGCTCTCTTTCTTTGATACATGTTAGTAAGCAGCTTATACACCTACAGTCAGTGACATCACAGTGCCAGCTCTTACCCTCTTACATGTCAATGAGGGTGAATTTAGGCTTAGATGAAAGAAGACGGAGAGAGAGATGGAAAGGAATCAAGAAGAAGAGAGAAAGAGAGAGATAGAGTGAGAGTGAATGAGAGAAAGAGAGACAGACAGTGAAATGGATGAAGCAAAGGAAGGAAGAGACCAAGCAAATGATGTGTAGAAAGGAAACAGAGATAGGTTAGTGTAAGAAAGAGTGAGAGTGAAAGGGGGGAGGCAGACAGAGAAATAAAGAGAAAAAAAAGAGCGATGGAGCTTATCAGTGTTTTTCCTGCGTGGCTCCGTTGGTGGCGAGCGGGCAAGTGTATGTGTGTGTGTGTGTGTGTGTGTGTGTGTGTGTGTGTGTATGGAGCGGAGGAGCAGGCCTGTCCTCTCGCATTAACCGCGCCTCCGACAGACGAGAGCCTCCTCTGCTCCTCCGTCTCGGCGCTGGCGTGGAAACAGGTCCCCAATCTCCAAGGTGATTATGACAAAAACGAGCGCCCCCCTGGAGACGACGCCGGCAGAGATGTGTGCGTGTGTGTGTGTGTGTGTGCGTGTGTGTGTGTGGAGAGACAACGAGAAACAGAAGGAGAGAGAAGAAAAGAGAGAGAGAGAGAAAGAGAGAGAGAGTGTGAATGTCAGATAGAGAAAGGGGGAATCAAAAAGGGGGCAAAGAAATGAGGATGGAGAGGCTGACTTGGAAAGGCAGAGCTGGAGGAGGAAAATAAGAACAAGAGAACAGAGCAGGCAAAGAGGGAGAGACACACATGGAAAGGAAGAAAGAAAGAAAGAAAGAAAGAAAGAAAGAAAGAAAGAAAGAAAGAAAGAAAGAAAGAAAGCAACAGAGATAGGAGGAGAAAAGAATGACATGAAGAGAAATATGTGGAGGAGGAGACGAAAAAAAAAATAACTTTAGATTAGTGTAAGTGTGTGTAGGCGCTGAGAGAGGTCTGTGGGGGGGGGGATTTTTTGTTTTAAAAACTTGATTGGGTCATATCAAATAGGTCTGGTCTGGACTGGGCTGAGTGGGGGCCTGGTCATGCTGCTACTGGGAAAACCCTGACCACTGGCTTCTTGGTGTTTCCCAAAAAAAAACAGAAACACATGCTAGGGAGAGCGGGGATGGTGCTGTGGTCATTCCTGAGAATTTCTCAGGAGTTTCTTTTTAGATGTGTGTGTGTGTGTGTGTGTGTGTGTGTGTGGGGGGGGGGGCCTTAAGTATGCCATTTCCTCTCAACCAGTGTCAACTACTGAATGACATCCCGCAGTGAAATGGCCCAAATAAAAACTACACAGAATCTACAGAGAAAAGAACAGGTTTTGGAGGCGAGCCCTGGCTAATGTGCATATTTGCCAAGCAAAGCAAAGTAAACACTTACATTATTCAGTCAAACGGCACTTATTTGTCATGTTGTTGTCGTTAAAATCTCTGTGTCATGATCCTGTGTGTGTATGTGTGTATATTTGCTTGTATGTGTTTATTGTTTGTGCGTGCGAGCGCTGTGTGTGTGTGTGTGTGTGTATGTGTGTATGTGTGTGTGTGTCCAGACTGAGATGACTTGTGACCGGGGCACACACTCGTGGCTGAAGGTGCCCTCTTCCCCGGGGTCGGGAGGTAATTTGTTCTGGTGTGGGAGTGTGTCACACCGCCCCCTCCCCTGAGGTCACCAAAGTTCAAACGCAAGGGGCTGGTGGGGGATTGTGTGTGTGTGTGTGTGTGTGTGTGTGGGGGGGGGGGGGGGGGTGTCATTAAGAGGAGGGCAGAATGATGAGCTTTAACTCTTTCTGCTCCAATGAGAAGGAGGAGGAGGACATGAAATGGAGACCCCCATGAGCAAGGGGACGCGATGGAGGGTGAAAGGTCACACTGTTTTGGCATGCTCACATGTGTGAAACTTCTTCTGACACACACACACACAAAATAGACTAGCACACTGACACAAACACATTTACACACATATAGATATACTCTCTCTTTCTCCATCACACACACACACACATCAAGTACACACACACACACACACACACACACACACACATATACACAAGCACAGTATTGATTAAAAAAAAATGTGTAAACATACAGCAGTGATCACACAGTAATTATCGTGGTTAATATCCTTTTCTCTCACCAGCCTCTGGTGTTTCTGTGCAACAAGCCCAAGCTGGGCCGAGCTGCAGATGCCTTCTGTGTGCTTGAGGGGGGATCAGAGGGGGTTGGGTGGAGGTGGGGGCAGCAACAGCATTTATTTTTTATTTTTATTTTTTTTTTGTTGCAAAATAAATAAAGAAATAAAAGGAGACGTCCTAGAAGCTTTTTATGCTCCCCGACATCATTAAAACAAGCAGAGTAGTGTTCGGGAGTCGGGAAGCTGCATCAAGAGGGTGACCTCCACAATAAGACGATGTTTTTGCTTCAGGGAAGAGAAGGTCGTTTTGTACTCTCCTCCTTTTTTTCCCTTACAAGTTCCAAGGGAGTAAATGAGATTTAGAGGGGGGTGAAGGAGTAAAGGAGGGGATAGAGAGAGAGAGACAGAGAGAGAGAGAAAGAGAGAAGAGGAGGGAGTGAGATGGAGGGATAGGGTGTAGGAGGGAGAGGGAGAGAGAGAGAGAGTAAAAACGAGCTCTGTTTTTGTACGTGGACAGACAGAACATGACATTGAAATGTAGAAGGCAGAATTGAGTTGAGCCTGGACAGCCTTCATTTTTTAAAGTAAAAGGAAAAGTAGCTGAAGGAAAAGAGGAAGAGGAGGAGGGGGGAGCGATTGACTGAAAGGAGAGAGAGAGAGAGAGTGAGAGAGAGAATGAAAAAGCAAGAGAAGGGGAAGAGAGCACGAGAGAGGGAAAGAGGGAGAGTTGGAGCAAAAGAGACAGAGTGAGAGAGAAAATGTAGGAATGTGTGTGTGTGTGTGTGAGAGAGAGAGAGAGAGATAGAGAGAAAGGGAGACAGAGAGAGGAGAGAACAAGAGAGCCGGAGAGAGTGGGAGTAAAAGATACCAGGAGAATGGGAGCGAGAGAGAGCCAGTGAGTGAGTGAGAGAGAGAGGGCGAAAGAGAGAGAGCGAGAGTGAGTGAACGAGTGAGTGAGAGAGCAAAACAGAGAGAGAGGCGCTTGTTACAGCAGCTGAACACAAGGCAAGCCCTTGGTCTGTCTGCTTCGGCAGGGAGAGAAGGTCACCTCTGACTCGTCGAGTTACTAGGGAGAAAACGCGGCCTTGTGGTCTGAGGCACTGAGCTGTAGCCCGGGAAGGAGGCAAGAACCCCTGAGCAGGGAGGGGGAACAGAGAGCAGTGGAGGAGGAGAGAATGAGAGGGGGAAGAGGGGAAGAGAGGGGAGGAGAGGGCTGGGTCCTGTAGTGGTCAGCCAAGGCTCCGCAAGGTCACAAAGGGAAAAGGGGAGGCGGTGGAGGAGGGTAAGGCGGCTGTGTGTGTGTGTGTGTGTGTGTGTGTGTATTTGTGTGTGCGTGTGTGTGTGCGTGTGTCTGTGCGTGTGTGTGTGTGTGTGTGTGTGTGTGTGTGCGTGTGCATGTGTGTGCGCGTGTGTGTGTGTCAAAGCCAGTACCTCCACACCACACCGCACCACACCAGCCGATGCAGGAGCAAACCTCCAAAACACATAATAGAGGGGTTTGTTCCCAAAATGGCAGCGTGACAGAGGTCTTAAAGAGAGGTCTCCTCGGCAGACCGTCCCATTGAGGACGGCTCCACTACGCCCACCCGCTCCAGACCTGTCATCTTTCTCTCCTTTTCTCTCTCTCTCTCTTTCTCTCTCTCTCTCGCTTTATCTCTCACACACTTCTGGCCTTGCAGTCCCCTCTCACCCCCTTTCACTCCCACTTTCTGTCATTCTCCTCTTTTCTCTTCTTTCTATCACTTCTCCACCACGACCTCTCTCTTTCACCCCGTCTTTCTCTCTCTCTCTATCTATCTCTCTCTTCTTTCTTTTTTTTATTGTTCTCTGTGCCCATGCTCTTAATTTGGCCATCCTGTGGCTGGTTGGCTCACGGCATCATTTCAATGTGTGTTTGTTTGCTTTGTTTCCTAGCCCACGGAGACTTGATAAGAAGTCACCTCAGGTTTTGTCACATGCCATTATCATAGACTTCCACCTTTAGTTGGACACCTTGCACAACAAATGTACACACACACACACACACACACACACACGCACACACACACATGTGCGCCCATGTGTGTTACGCTCACTCATATGTGCACGTGGATGGATGCAGACCTGAACTTTTAAATACCCCCCCCCCTCAAAAACACACACACACACACACACATACATATGCATACACGTACACACACACATATGCACTCATGTGTGTTACGCTCACTCATATGTGCACGTGGATGGTTGCAGACCTGGACTTTTAAACACACACACACACACACACACACACAAACCACACATATACCTTTCGAATCCTGCCCCAGGATTGACTATGCACCTGGCCTTGCTTTGCATATGCCAAACAACCCAGGACAACATAGGCAAAGGGGGTCAGTGAGGACTGAGAACTTCCTTTGAAATTCCTCCTCCTCTGTGTGCTATTTTTATGACAGTTTGTGTTTACATGATTTTTTTTTTCAGGTTTATTTGACGTGACCAATTATACTGCAACGGTCCTCAGCAGGGAGTCTGAGCAACGAACGCAATTAATTCCTGACTTCAAAATAATAAAAAAAACAGGGATTTTTAGGGAAGATGTTTTTAGGGAGGCGTTTCTGGTCTTTGTGCTTTTGTCATGGTTCAAACATAAGTCAGTGCAAGTATCTGAATGCTGTACCTTTATCTTGATCCTCTGTCTCTCGGTATGTAGAATGGTTCATTTTTTTTGTTGACATCCCGTGTAAAAAATGCCTGTCTCTCTCTCGTCCTCTTTCTCGCTCTCTCTTTCTCTGTGTGTTTGTGTGTGTGTGTGTGAGTGTGTCTCAGGCCTACATGCGCTGTGTGTGAGTTTGCGCCCATCCCACTACATACACTAGTTGTGTATGTGTATGTGTATGTGTGTGTGTGCGTGTCTGTGTGTGTTTGTGCGTGCGCCTGTGTGCGTATGTTTGCACTGTCCTAAATAACAGTTTTACTATGCAGCGATGACATGCAAGTCCTAATTTATCAAAAGAGGGTTTTTTCCTCTTTTTCTCCCTTCTTCCTTCCCTTCCTTTCCACCTCCCCTACATGCATCCCTTTTTCTTCTTCTCTCCTTCTCTCTTTCATGTAACACACAGCAGCCAGCCAGTGTCCAGTGCTGCAGGGCAGTTTCCCCCCAGGCTCAGAGCAGCCTCTACCCCCTGCTGGGTACAAAGCCCAGGCCCTCAGTCTCTTTAAAGAGATCTCATTTCCCTAATATCACTCTCACACACACACAGGAACCATGCTTACTCGCAACACCTGTGAGCAGAGACAGAGAGGAAGAAAGTGAGCGATTGAAAGGAGAGTGGGAGAGGACGAGAGAGATCAAGAACAAGAATTAAGGGGAGCTGTCTTTTTTTGTAATATGTCACATCTGTAATAATTACATACAGCAGGCATCATCAACACATTTACATGTGGGATGTGCACACACACACACACACACACGCACACACGCACACATGCACACACATACCCCACGGTCATGAGGCTCTGAAGAGTGTTGAGGCGTACCAATTCCTGTCAGCCTTCAACACACACACGATCATGTGCACACGAACACACACACACACACACACACACACACACATACAGTACATGTGTGGACCGCCTCGACACACTCTGACACAGATTCTGTAATACTGAGAATCTGACGATGGGAAGCTGGCTGAGTGATGGCCAGAGGCCTAATGTGTGTGTGTGTGTGTTGATGAGCGTTCAATAAGCACATGAACAAACACCCAGGCACAATAAGCGCCTAAAAGACAGCTCCCCTTCATTCTTGTTCTTGATCTGCAGGCCCCAGCACCTGTGAGCATGTACGCGTATGCATGCACACGTATGTATGCGTGCGTGTGATTATAAGTTTGTGTGTATGTGAATTCCAGTGTGTGTGTTTCTGTGAGTGTGTTAGTGTGTGTGGGGGGGGGGGTACGTGGATATGTCCATGTGCTTTTTTGTGTGTATGTCAGTGCATGTACAACTAGAAATGCACTCGGCGAGCGCAGACCTCCGCCAAAGCAATATAGGGTCAATGATGCAATACAAATTCCAGATGGTGTTCCGGATCACCACCAAAATTTAATCATCTGTTCCTTGTCCTAATACCCACGTTGCCCAAATTTCATCCCAATCCGTGCAGTACTTTTTGACAGAGACAGACAGACAGACAACCACCGGCGAAAACAAAACCTCCTTGGTGTAGGTAAAAATGACATTTTAGTCCATGTGTGTGTGTCTATGTGATTCCATGCATGTATTGTGTGTGCATGCGTGTTTGTGAATCTTTGTGTTTGTGTGTGTATGAGTGCGATTGAGTCTGCGTATGTGTGTGTGTGTGTGTGTGTGTGTGTGTGTGTGTGTGTGTGAGTCCATGTGTGTGAGTGAAGGGGATGAGGGGGGTTGATGGAGGGGGGTGGGGGTGGGGGGTAGGCGGGGGAGTAAGATCTGTCAGGCCTCTGCCGTGTCAGGCGGATTGGCAGGGCCATACTGGCGTGAGGAGGGAGACGCACGGAAAAAAGCAGCTTGTTTCTGACACGGATTGTGGCTACGGCATGTGGCTGCTGAACATCAGCATTACACTGGAGAGAGGAGAGGGGGAGAGAGAGAGAGAGAGAGAGAGAGAGAGAGAGAGAGAGAGAGAGGGAGGGAGGTTTGCCTGATCACCACGAGCCAAAAGCACTAATCCACGCTGACCAACAAGCACCCTTATCCAGCCCTGCCCTCTCTTCTGCCAGGCAGTGCCGCCCCACCCTCTGTTACCCCCTCCACACACACACACACACAATACATACATTTCTTTCTCACACACCACACAAACACGCAAACATCTATGTGCTTGTACATACACACACCCAGATATACACACACCAACATGGAGATTCACACACAGAAGCACACATACACTGATCACTCAATTACACATGACACACACACACACACACACACCCATTGTTAGGAAATGACAAATTGCCTGATACGTTGTGAATATCTGGAGGTAACACGCACACATATTCTCACACAGACACCAAACTATGCACACAGGGAGAGAGAGAGATAGCTTCACACAAGCTGACAACACAATCAAATAAATGATGAAATCCTACATGTAAAAATAAAGACAAATGTTATCTGCTGACTTCCAAGAACAGTAAAACAATAAAACAGTGCAGGCTGTGAGCTGATGTGGATTTGTCTTTAAATCATATTATGTTGTGTGTGTGTGTGTGTGTGTGTGTGAGAGAGAGAGAGAGAGAGAGAGGGAGGGAGGGAGAGAGACAGTGTGTATTTGTAAGTCTCTCTTTCTCTCTCTCTCTCTCTCTCTCCCTCTCCCTTATGTGTGTATGTGTGTGTGTATCTAAGCGATGGCTCATGTGTTGCATAGTGATTTATGTGCTCCACAATGAGAGGCAATGCCATTCTAGTAATGATAGTCTTCGGATTGTTTAAGAAGGATCTTTTTGACCAGCAGGGGGGGTACCTCTTACCCCCACCTCTGTTCAGAGCCGCCGCGCACAAAGCAATGCATGTCAAATGCTCTCACTCACGCCCACCTCATCCACATGGAGCAGCTTGGCGATCTCCAACACATGCATGTGCAGTGGGAAGAGTAAGCAAGTGTATCTGAACCCACAGACACAGCCGTGCCAAACGCTTTCGGTAAAAATCCATTCTGTTGCTTGCTGCCATTGTCTAACACACACACACACACACACACTTCATAATATGATTTAAAGACAAAAACACACACTTAATTTATGTAAAGACCTATAAACTGGACCTATCACTCAACTACATATCCCTTGCTTCGAATTTTGCTGATAGAATGGTGTAAACTTTGCTCTTCATGTTAATGTATCATTGTTATCATTATTATTAGTATCATTATTATTTAGTTGGAAATAGCAGTGGTCTGTTTCAGGTTCTCAGTAACTGATTCAGCCGAGCAGCTGCTTCTAGTAATTTCTGAAATAATTCTTCTGTCCACTATGGCACTAATCATGAGACAATATTTCATTAAGCTGTCAGTCATGCTGGAGCGGTTCGGGGGTTGATGTTTCTACCCAGCATGCCGTTAGAAAAAGAGCGTGTGTTCATGTTGCCTCATTTCCTGTGTGTGAGTCTCAGTCGAAACAGTGGGGAGAGTCGGGGAGAGCGAGAGCGCGTTCAAGAGAAAGAGAGAGAGGGAGTGAGAGAGACAGACACAGAGGGGGAGGTTGGTTCCTGATACCGAGACACGGAAAAGCAGGGGAGGGAGAGTGAGAGAGAGAGAGAAAAAAAGACAGGCGGAGAAAGAGGGAGAGAACAGGGGAATTACACGAAGGGACACCAAAAAGGCGCTGGGGAGGAAGACTCGAGAATTTAGTACATCATCTCTCTGACTGTCACGCCAAATTGGAGTCAGAAGCATCGATAACGCTTTAACCCAGACCCCATGGGTTAACAGGTACGTTCGCTGCGCTCGGTGTTCACTGCTGTCTGTCCACAATAGTTTCCTTGCCAACCCAGGTGTTAATCTTAAAAAAATGCGTTGTGGGTATTATAAGAATAACCGTTGTCTGGAATTATTTTATTGCATATCTGTAAGCTCTTTTCCATTCAGACAAAGGTGGCATGTCCATGTATAACATAGTTGGCATTCGGCAATCAGGTAACTAAGTTGTGACAGCATCTTGAGTTTTGTAGGAGACGCATAGCATGTCACGAACGGCATATAATGACAGCAGTTGGTGGGTTTGATTTGTGCGATATGGAGAAGTAAATAGTAGGTTCCAGTCGGCAACCAGTCTTTAGGTTGCCAAGTGATGATACGTGACAGGCGGTCCGGTAAGGCTACAGTATGCTACTTGTAAGGATGTTGCGAGCTGTTGTCAAGTGTAAGATGCTGCCATTCATCAACACTGAATGATTCTCGCACATTCATGGGCGGACCAGAATTTCAATGAAACACCGAAAGGTATATTTATACATCTCAGCGAAACTTGAACTGTTGCTAAATCGCCAGGGTGGTTGTTGGGTACGCTCGACGCCCTCCTGTATCGTCCGACTTTTCCCCTCAAACCCTCACAACATAATGGTTTCCTCCCCAAGTTTTGACCTGGAGGCAAAGCTTTGGGGCTTATGGAATTCTCACGCTTCGAGCTGTCAGTGATCTCTCTGTCGTGTTTGTAAGTATCCGTTCCTTGCGGTCGGGGGTATTTAAATGAAAAGCCCTCTGCTTGGCAGGCGAGGGCTTAACCCCCCCTTCGCCTCCCCTCGGTTAACCTCCAAAAGGGGAATTTCTCCAGCTGGAAATTTCTGCTGCGTCAACACCCAGTATACTAGACAAGGAAGGGGAATTTTTAGGGCTCATTTACATTTTGGGGGGTGTTTATACTGTTCTAAAATCTTAGCGCTGTGCGATCCGTCCATCATCCGACACTTCTCAAGTTGGAAAGTGCGGAAAGAAGTGTCACACTCCGGGGGGGGGGGGTATTTCGCACAACTATTACGAATGCCATACCCAACAGTGCGGGTTTATTGTGTGTGTATGTCTCTCTCTCTCTTTCTCTGTCGGCCCCCTTAAGCTGGTCAGTTCCGTCTTCCTCCATTTTCTGCCGAGCTCACCGACCGATGGGGTAGGAAGGGGAGCAAGCCCTCTTGTGTCGAGTCGACGCGCCTGACAACACGGCATTTACGCCACTTCAGGTGCGACGTCAACAAAAAACTCCTGCGCATTGTCAGCTCACTGAAGACCATTTAAACGAATATGTCATTCTGCTATAAGATGACACGTTTCCCAACTCTGCTAGGAACTAGTATCCGTTTTAGACAAAGCGAATTTCCAGTTTATATGAGCAATACGGATGTCTTCTAGATGAGCGAGCGCAGGTGCACGCGACAGCAGATTATTCAAGAACTTCATTCCGCTCAGGACTATTGTTTCATCAGGGTAACAAGTTGTTTGTCTGTCAAAGCCATGTAGGTAATAGTGAATATTAGAACTAATTTAAATATCAGCATCGTCTTACACTACTTCGTGCTGGTTCTTATCCGTGCCCATAAATGCTGCAAAACACTGTAAGGAATGCGAGAAAAATATGGCCACAAATGTTGGACGTCAAAGGCGTCCCACAGCTTAGGAGAGGATACTATGTTTAAACTATTTACCTCAATGGCAGAGCCTTTTTTAAGTATTGTAGTGTAGGGCACTGCTAATGTTACAGTTACTGCTCCACAAATTTAAAAGAATTAAGCGTGTGACTGCCATTAAACTGTCCTTCAGCAAGTTATTAATTTAAGGTGTTCAAGTCACGGGTATGATTCTTCAGAGACTGGGACAGTGTAAAAATTCTCCTCAGAATGACAGACCTTGGACTTCAAAGTTAAATGTTTTTGAACTCGGATTGTAAGTGTTTGTTGTCAGTGACAAAAAATAATAATAACTATTAGGCTATAGTCTTATATAAGATTTGATTTAAGATTTAACTCACTATAAAGCAGTTGGGGGCAACTTTGAGATTGGCTTTCATACCTCAAATAGAAGCTGTGGTGACTTCTGCATGGAAATTTCACTTTTAAGCCAAAGGCAGGTGTCTTAGCCTATGGTTCAAATTGAGGAAGAAAGATAGTGCAGTCTTTGCCTTTCCAATATCTGGATGATAGACTGATGTAATGCATAAAATATAAACCCAAGGGGTGAATTTCAAAATTAAGTCGAACATACACACACACACACACACACACTGTGTTGCCTGATTTCCTGCTGCCTAACCCCCACCCCCACATGTCAGTGTTGACATCCTCTCAGGTGTGGTTGTTTTGTGTCAACAGTGGACAGGGAGGCTAGGAACCTCTCTTTCTGTCTCTCACTCTCTCTCTCTTCTCTCTATCACTCTCTCTTGACAGTTTTCCTGTTTTTCTTTTTTTATTCTCTCTCTCTCTCTCTCTCTCTCTCTTATATTTTCTCCCTATTTTTCTTCATCACTGTCTTTGTCTTCTCTCTCTCTCTCTCACTCACTCACTCGCTCACTCTCTCTCTCTCTCTCTCTCTCTGCCTCTCTGCCTCTCTTTGAAAGGGGTGGAAGGTTTGCATAGACATAAGACATTTTAGAGTTTTTCAGCCCATGGGGCCTGCTGGTTAGGGTGCATATTGCCTTTGTTTACTGACTTACTTCCACTCTTACAACTATTTGGTTGGAAATCCAGATGAATTGGATGACAAATAGAACTCATCAAAATGCTTTTATTATGAAGTCCACAAACAGAGATGTAATGAAACTGCATAATGTCACAGATTCAACACAGTGTGACAGATTCAAGATAAGCGTTTTTAGTGAAAGCAAATTGTACATTTTTGTTTTCAGAGATTTTTGAAAATGCAATGAAAATGTCACACTGAGTTATCATTGGGAAAGTATATAAAGCATGTTATAAAATATAAAATTGCCTTTAGTTCAACATCGAAGGAAGTTTATGCCACCAAATCCAAATAATCAGCCTAATAAACAAGATGATTTATTGTGTATTATGTTGTGCATTTGAGTGTATTTTGTCACATATTAAACTAGAAAAGCACTCGGAGAGCGCAGACCTCCGCCAAGGCAATACAGGGACACTGACGCAATGCAAATTCCAGATGGTGTTCCAGATCACCACCAAAATGCAATCATCTGTTCCTTGTCCTAATAGCCACATTGTCCGAAAATTTCATCCCAATCTGTACTTTTTTAATTATTTTGGACACAGACAGACAGACGCTGGTGAAAACATAACCTCCTTGGCAGAGGTAATAAGTTAATTTTTAAGTATTTATAAATCTAGCCTTTTTTCAGCACCTCAGACAGCTCCATTAAAGGTGTAGTCCTTGGCAGGTTGTTGATACTTGAACTCAATACCCAATCAGATGACTCCCCTTCCTTCCAAGTTCCTGAAGCAATGTGTTGATTGGCTGGAATTTGTATAGCCCAGTCTGAGCCTCTAGGTTTACAGTCACTGCACACCTTCAACAACTTTAGGACTATGAAGAGCAAATATTGTAATTTGTCCAACCGTGTATTGGATTATATAACTGCAGTGGTGACCGCTGTGCTGAAATGCTTTCCAATGGACAAATCAAATCTGGATACATTCTGATTGGTGAGACATGGAGGAATTTCTGCATGTAATCAGATGGGAGAGAGAGAGACAGTTACTCACTGAAATCAAACTATCCATTTGGTATTCAGCAAGCTCTTTCGGGTAAATATGGACCTTCTCACTCATGAAGGGTAGATTGTGGTTCATCACATCAGTAAATTGAGTTGTATTGTAGGTTAGGAAACCAAAATGTGTCAGTCACACAGTTTTCTCACCCTGTGCTGTTAACTACATATATATCATCCAGTACGGGTCACATTCATATGACTCTACCAGAAATGTGTTACTGAAAGTAATGAACATGCACATCATATCTTTTTAGGAATTGTAGTTTTCTTATAATGTACAAATTACACATATTTCTTTAATGTTTCTAATTATACAGAAACATTTACTCATGTAAAATGGACTTATTTTTCCATAACAAAAGAAAAGTCCATTAGATGTCCATGTCCATGTCATTTCCAAGTATGACTTGCAGAGAAGCATCTCTGTTAGAAAAAGCCAGTCAGTGTTTTTGGCATATGATATGCTTGGATTCCTTGGCTTTTTTGTTGTTCAAGTTCTTAATTATTGTGTCTCAGTGTCTGTCAGTGGAGACTGCTAATGTGTGACCACTGTTGGTTGGGTTTGTGTGTAATTAAGAGACAGGTATCATTCAGCCAGAGAGGCTGCCAGGGAGATAGTGTTTAATAGAAATGTAGTCTGTGTGCAGTTTTCACTGCATGTTTGTGTGTGTGCGTGTGTGTGTCTGTGTGTCTTTTTCTTTTGACTTGTTTCGAGGGAAGCTGCGGTTGTTAATCTGAGCATTTTCACGGAAAGGGTCGTTTGGGGGAGGTGGTTGGTGGTAAAGGAGAGTGAGAGAGAGTGAAGAGAAAAGAGAGGTGGGGGTGGAGAAGCTGGTGTCGGGTTTTGAGAGTGTGTGTGTGTATGATGGGGGGGTGTATTAGTGGTACATAGTGGTGGGTAGTGAGGATGGGGGTGGAGGTGGAGGGTGCAGAGAGGGGTTGCAAGCTGGGATGGATGTGGTGGGGGTGACTATGTGTGTGTGTGTAGGGGGTAGCAGGCTGACACGACACAGCACGGCTTTGGGTGTATGTGGGCGGGAGAGAGAGAGAGAGCGGGAGATAGAAAAGGAGAGATAGAGAGAAAGAGAAAGAGCGAGAGAGAGAGCTGGCGACTGGCTGAGGGCTCCACTCCCTGGGCTGTGGGCTGCAGAGATGAGTAGAGAGAAGAGAGAGGGGGGAGAGTAAGGGAGAGGAGAGAAGCACTGTGGCTAACAGGTTAGGGAGCGTCAGCTGTTGCAACACCAGGGGACTCAACTCACTCTGTGCTCTATCTCTCCGTTTCCTCACAAACCTAGTGGACTTTGTGTGTGTGTTTGTGTGTTTGCGTGCCTGTGAGGATGTCTATGTCCATGTGTGCAACAATTCTTGTGTGTATGTGTGTGTGTGTGTGTGCACGTGCACATTGGTTGTGTGTGTGGTGTACGTGCGTGTGTGTGTTTGCATGCATGTGTGTGTGTGTGTGTGCATTACTAGTCATGTGTAAACGTGTACAAAATTGTGCTGGTATAGATCTACACCTAGATAAATCAGTCTCAATTCGTTGTAAGATGTGGTGATAATATTCAACACAGACACCATTCACCTGCCCCCTCCCCTGTCTCCTCTCTCTCTCTCTCTCTCTCTCTCTTTCTCCTGTGCCTCCCCTGTTTACTTCAGCACCAAGCCCCCCTCAAAGGCTGTGCATTCATATCACACACCTGTTTCACTCATTTGCAATAGAAAAGACCCATACACTGCACGCACAATATGACAAAGACCAGGCAGCCCACTGGTCACATGACACATATCATATGCTAGGAAAGGATGTGTGTGTGTGTGTGTGTGTGTGTGTGTGTGTGTGGGGAGAGCGGGGGGGGGGGGGGGGGTTATGGGGGGGTGATGGAGCGTGTTGGGTGGAGGTTTTTTTTTTACCCTGACAGAGACATGGGTGTGTTTTGTGTCAGTGTGCTTTTGTTTGACTACCCCCGACCCCTAACATACACACACACACACACACACACACACACAGAGAGACGCACGCACACACCTCCATAACAAACAATCATTAAAATGGATCCTGTTAGCTCTTTTGTGTTGACAGGGACACATACAGGTGCTCTTAATTCCCGCAAGGCATGGGAGGTGGGGTGGGGGGTGGGGCGGGGGGAGTGAGGTCTTAGAGAGAGATAGAGAGAGAGAGGGAGTGCATGCAAAAGAGAAAGACTGAGGCAGGGTGCAGAGAAAAAAGAGAGAGAGATGGGGAAGATAGGGAGTTGATGAGAGAGAGGGAGAGAACGAGAGTGGGTAATGTAGAGGTGAGAGCGAGAGAGAAAGAGTGTGAGTGAGAGAGAAAGCAATAGAAAGAGAGAGAGATGGTGGGGGAGGGTGTTGGACTGACAGCTGTGCCTCTCAGCCACTTAGACATGTTCATCCCGTAGGATTAGGCTCCGTGTGTAGGTTAAAGCGGAGTCGCCCCGGGCACACACTGTCCTCAGGTGCCACCTAAATATTTCAACGGACGCCCCGCACAGGTGTGTGTGTGTGTCTGTGTGTACACATGCACAGTCACAAACCCTGGGGGGCCTGGACAGGGGTGGGGGTATGCAGGTGTGTGCTTGTGTAGTCTAACTGTGAGTGTGTGTGTTGGAGCAAACTCTGACTATGTGTGTGAAAGAGAGTGACTTGTGTTTGTGTGTGTGTGTGTGTAAAAAATGAAAAAAAAAAAACTCCTGGAAATGAAGTAGTGGGTCTGGCTGTTTGTGTTGCTCTGAGCTGACACTCCTAAGCAGTAACAGAGGATGTGGTCAATGTGTGGATCAGTCTCCATCTCTCTCTCTCTTTTCTCCTCACCCCTCCCCCTTTCTCTCTTTTCTGTATTTTTTTCTTCCTTCCCTTCTCTCACCCTTGTTTTTCTATATTCCTTATGTCTTTTTCTCTTTCCTTATAGTAATCTATCTTTCTTTTAGTTAGGTATTTTTTCGTAAGTCTCTGTTGCTCTCACTGTACACACACACGCAAACGCACACACACACACACGCTTGCACACTCTCTTGAACATACTTGCAAATATGCACACACATACACAGACACACACACACACACAAATCCTCGCTTACATGTATCCAGAAGCAAACTGACGCACATAGGCATACATGTAATGACACACACACACACACACACACACACAATTACTGGATTGAGATCAGAAGGGGCTTGCTAAAGCTTAAGCGTCTTGCTCCGTGTAAGGGTCACTCCTGCCGTATATGGCCTGGATCCTTCACACCAATAGTGATAAAATATGATATGTAACTCTCCCTGAACACACACACACACACACACATACGCACACACACAAGCACTTTGTCTTGAACCTACAAGAAGGATACTGAAAAGAAGGGGAGAGTGAATAGATAGGCTGAAAGATAAATAGAAATAGACGTGTGAGTAGAGGAGAAGGGAGATAAAGACGATAGAGTGATACAGAGAAGTGAGAGAGAGGCAGAGAAGCTTTCCATAACCAGTCCAGCCCTATTCGAGCTTAAACACTAGCCCTGTTCTCCCTCTCTGTATGGGAGTGAGGCCAGCTTACTTGTCCCTTGCTGTGGGTTTAAGCCTGGGATGCAATGGCTCTTAGCGCCGCATTAGCAGGCGTGCTAAACCCTCACTAGTTAAACCCGTCGGCCCAGGGATGCCCTCCTCTGCTCTGCTTGCACCAGGGAGGTGAAGACGTGTGTGTGTGTTTGTGTGTGTGTGTGTGTGTGTGTGTGTGCATGCAGATGATGTTGAATAGTCACAGTATATATATAATATGATGAATTCTGCAAAAAATGTGAACAAAAATGTTAATATTGGGTCTTCTCAATTATAAGAGCCTGCAATGTCTGTGTATTCACACAAAGCGTACTCTCTCTTCCATCTGTTATAGTCTCATATGCATTAATACATATATTTTGCCCTGCTCATGCAGTCCTTTATTGCCAAGTACACTGGTTGGCTGTAACTGTAGTAAATGAACCTGGGAAAGTCTTTGTGCTTTTTCATGTTGCAATTGTATAATTTTTCACATTGCTGTATATCATTACTGTTGTTATTGTAACTGTAATGCATGAACTGAACATTTTACATACACATTTAACCTCTTAGTCTCTAGACAGTTTCATAAAAAGCGCCTTAGCCTACAGTCAGTGCTTTTATATTAGATTACATATTCATAGATATTGAAAAAGGTGTATGTTGTTTTTAGTGTAATGCAGTGGTAGCTTATGTTTTATTGTCTATATGCTGTATTTATATAGTGTCTGTGTGAAGTACCACTCTAACACGGGGAAAGAACAGACAGTTGCACTCTAACCTCAGCCCATCTCCTTTGTTGTCAGACCACACATGAGACACTGTACCTTCCATTAATATCTCCTGTTAGGCATTTGCCTCCAAAAAATAATGAATAAAAAACGTAATTTAGAAATCGTTGGGAGTGGTGGCCTTTTGTGTGGAGAGTTGTGTGTGTACCGATGCCCTAGGTGAGTCAGAGGTGGTTTACTTGACTCCCGCGGTCCCTCAGTTTGGCTCAGTTCAGTTCAGCTCGATTCAGCGCTGTGCTCCTTGTGTTTGCTCCATGTGCGCTGTTTATTTTTAAGAGGAGCGTTTAGTCTGTGTCCATACTCTTTCTCTCTCTTTCTCTCTCTCTCTCGCTCTCCCTCTCTTTCTCTCACACTCACTCTCTCGCTTTCTTGCTCTCACTCACTCTCTGCTCCCCCTGTTTGGTGGCCAGATGCTAACCAGTATAAGGTGGGTGGAGGCCACGAAGATGCAAACAGTTTTTTTGTTGCCTCCTGGGTCATACCACACAATTCTCTTTTTGAAAGAGAAAAACCCAGCCCTTGTGTTTGTGTGTGTGTGTGTGTGTGTGTGTGTGTAGAAAAATGGTCTATGCTGTGGTGATGGTTAGAGTTTCTATTGTGCTTTTGGTTTTGGTGTATGTATAAGTATGTGTGTGCGTGTGTGTGTGTATGCATTTGTGCGCACACCCATATGCACATATTTGTGTGTGTATGAAACTGTGTGCATGTGTGTGTATGTGTGAGTACACTTTCTAACTGTATGTGGGACTCTGCAGAAGTGTTTCAGATTTTAGGCTCAGTTTGTCTGAATATCTGTGCTGAAGCCTCTCTCAGGTAGTAGAACAGGGAGATCTTATTTGTGTGTGTGTGTGTGTGTGTGTGTGTGTGTGTGTGTGTGTGTGTGTGTGTGTGTGCACAGTTGCCAAACCAAGTGGTGGTGTGATTGTCTGATCTGCATTAGTCTATTATCACAGGGGATGGAAATGCATCCGGGAGTTCATCAGGAAAGTGCTAAAGTGCTGTTAACAAGGCCTGTTTAACATTCAAGCTTTTCGCTGCTCAACATACAATTATTCTGCTCTGTTGCTATTAGTGCGTCAAGTTTTGCCATGGCGTACTAATTGAGCTGATTCAACGTCTGCAAGATCAACTTGTTTCTATTAATTAGTCATGTCACGAAAGTGCCATTTGGACGCACTGAAGAGTGAGCATGTGATGTGAAGAGTGAATTCTTTTCAACTATTTTTAATGTTTTGTTTTGCCTGATGTATGGAAAAAGAGTGCAAATCTGAAAAGGATTTTTGTGGCAGGTTTGTTTTTTTGTTTTTTTGCCGACAGGTTCGACAGTGTGACATGACATTCCCATCCCCATGTTGCATTTTAAGCTCTCGGGTGAACCTTGGCCACGATATAACGACTGTACTTCGGCCAATCACGCTACTCTCGAGGCACACGTTTAACCAACATTCTGGATGTCTGGGACTTTTTCGGGGACTTTTCCCCTGCACTGTCACACGTTACACGCTTATCTTTCACCACCTTATGGAACCTTTAAAAGTTGTTTGTGCCTTATGAAAATGGCCATTTTTTTGCAGGTGCTATGCAGAACTAATCAATTAGAAAACCCCTGATTGGGACGGTTCTAATCATGATGTTCCAACTGGGAGAAGTCCCCCGAAAATGATGTCAGTTCTTTTCTCAGCCCATTCAGTCCATTCCTATGAATATGAAAAAAAACAGACACAAAAGAACATAGAAAGATGCATTTCTGAAGTGATTTGTCTGTCTGTACTTTAATTTATAGTTACATAGCCACTTGGTCACCAGTCACTACACTGCAGTCACTTAGTAGATACTTTTATCCAGACACCCTTCTAGTGTTAGTTAGTAACTCTGGGGCTCAAACCCAGAGTGTTAGCGTTGTTAGCACGTCGCTAGCACCAAGTGAACCACACAAGCTTGAAAGTGATGAATCTGGACTCCTCCAGTGCCAGTGTTACCTCCTCCCGTCCCAAGTGAAGAGATGGTGGGTGGGTGAGTGGGTGGGGGAGAGTGAGGGGTGGGGGTGGGGCAAAAGTGGGACATGCGGCCCTGGTGGCCTCCCCAGCTCCCACTTTCATTTGTACTGAGACAAAATAAGCATGCCAATCCCTTCCCGGCTCCAGATCCCATGCCATGCCCCTACACTGAGCTGGCACCACAGGGCCACATGATTATGCCAGGGTGCTGCACAGCCAAAAAGTGCTAGCCTGTATCCACACTTTTTATTTATTTATTTATTTATTTTGCACTTTTTTTGTATGCAATCATATTATTACATACATATTACAAGTATGTTATGATATGAGTATTTTTTCACAGTATTACATCTGTGGTGTACAGGTATATTATGACATGAATGTACTGTATTTACATCAGTAGTGTACAGGTATATTATGACATGAATGTATCATATTTACATCAGTAGTGTACAGGTATATTATGACATGAATGTATCATATTTACATCAGTAGTGTACAGGTATATTATGACATGAATGTATCATATTTACATCAGTGGTGTACAGGTATATGATGACGTCAGTTTATCAGATTTGCACCAGTGAGCATGGTCATAATGTGGTTGATGCTAGGCTGTTTCTAGGGAGCAGGGGCATCTGAAACAGCACTGCAGTTACATCCTCTCTCTGTGGTCATAGAAGTGTGTGGTTCCTCCAAAAACCTTGCTGTAGTTAGTGGAAAAAAAAAGTGTGACTGTGCTTCCAAAAGTGAAGTTCTGCAGAGAGCTAAAGTTTCTGTACCGTACCTGTATTTTTTGTGAGAGTGGAGTCAAGTGGAGATTGCCACAGATTTTGCATAAGAGCCGGAGAGTTTCGATACTGGAGTCAGCTTTTTGCCGGTTATGTTTTTATACCATTGCCTAGCAGTGCGCACCCGATAGTTCCATTTCTCGTGCATGATGGCGAAACCTATGCACTTTCTCAAAATGTGTGACTTCTCCTCTTTGTCCCCTGAGGCAAAAAGAAGTGGGGGAGTGAGTGTGGAGGAATTGTTTTTCAACGTCTCTCCTCCTCCGTGTCTTTCTTCCTCCTTTTCTTACACCCTCACCCCTCTCCCCCCTTTCCCCCATTTCTCATCTTTTCTCCATTCTTTTGTCTCTCTCTCCCTCTCTCACTCTCTGTCCCTCTCTCTCTGTCTCTCCCGCTCTCCCACTTCCTGGAGCTACTCAGTCAGTAAATGAGTGAGTGAGTGTGTGTTGGTTGAACACATGATCCTGCCGCCTCACAATGTGGGAAGGTGTGACTCTCTTTAAAAATAGGTTTGTGAGGTGGGCGGTGGCACTGGTGTCGGTGGCAGTCGTGGTGGTGTTGGCGGTGACAAGGGATTGTGATTATCCATAGCAACACAGTGGCCCCTTTGTCTTGAGTTTACGGTGGAGATTCACGCAACGCGGTGAACGTGTGTGTGTGTGTGTGTTACTGTGTGTGTTACTGTAAGTGTGTGTGTGTGTGTGTGTGTGTGTGTGTGTGAGCATTATTGTGTGTGTTTGTGTGTGTATCGCACGTCATGTGTGTTGGGCTGCAGGCTCAGTGTGTCATTGGTGATAGGGCAGCACAAGCAGGTGACAATTCAGCGCCCTGGAGAGAAAGAGAGAGTGGGAGAGAGAGAGAGGGTGAGAGAGAGGAAGACAGAGGGAGGCAGGGTGGAAGGGAGGAAAGAAAGATGGAGAAGATGGGACCGGACAGAAGGGAACAGGACAGGATAGGACGGGAGAGAAGTGCCTGGTGATGGACCTGTCCGATGGAAACACTCGCGTTATCAATCATCGACACTCATGGCCCCTAGCCACGCAGCTCGCGCCTGACGCCACACTCGACTAGTCAAAGACGCTCATGATCAACTGGACCTCTCAATGGGGCGAGCCCAGAAAACTTCCAGCGCCGAACTCAACTGATGTTTACAGCCGGAGTTAGTCACGGTAACTTTGAAATTCTTCTGCCCTCTCAGTGGCACAAACAATCAAGCAAGCAAACAAACAAACAAACAGAAATGCCCGCTGTGTTTTAACCTCAGACCAACGTGAAAAAAAAAAAAAACTGGCAGAATTGAGAAACCGCCTGAGAGTGCCCAATCGATCGCTCTGGTAATGCTGGTAAAATCTCTCAAAGCAATTAAGAGCTCTTCTTACTCTCTCTCTTTCTCTCTGTCTCTCACTCTCTCCCTTTCATTCCCTCTCTTACAAACTCTCCCTGTCCCTCCCCTTCTTTCTTCTGTTTTTGCTTCTGTGTGTAAGAGCATCTATATATAGCCTGACTCTTCCTTTCGTCTGTAGATGCCTTCATCTCTCTCTCTCTCTCTCTCTCTCACTCTCTCCTGCTTTCTCTTTCTGTCTCTCTCGCTCTCTCTGTCTCTGCTGCTTTCTAGTGGAAGGCCACAGGTGCTCACAAAGGCCTGCCTGTCACTGGTCATGCTCAGCACACACACTGAGGAGAACAGTTTCACAGAGATATAAAGTCCTTAGAACTTTAGGACACACACACACACACACACACACACACACACACACACACTACATAGTCCATCAGATGAGCACACACACACACACACACACACACACACACACACACACACACACACACACACACAATGCTGTCAAAAATGTACACACATATGCAGACACACAGTCCATAAATTCTTTGTTGGTTCATTTTTAAATTACTGGCATAAGTGTGGCAGAACACATCATTTCACAAGAATAAAAACTGGAAAAGCACTCGGGGAGCGCAGACCTCCGCCAAGGCAATATAGGGTCAATGATGCAATACAAATTCCAGATGGTGTTCCGGATCACCACCAAAATTTAATCATCTGTTCCTTGTCCTAATAGCCATGTTGTCTGAAAATTTCACCCCAAACCGTACAGTACTTTTCAAGTTATTATGCACACAGACAGACAGACAGACAGACAGACAGACAGACAGACAGACAGACAGACAAACGGCGGCAAAAACATAACCTCCTTTGCGGAGGTAATAAATGTAAAGGCCTGCTGCAATGATTTACCGTGTAGGAATCACAGGAAGTCCATTCAATTCTGCCTTTGGACTGCTTTTAATTGTATTTAATGCACATTCTAGTTGGCGGTGTGTAGGATGTATGTGCAATATGTATGACAAGTGAGTTCCTAGAAAGGAAGAGAAAGAGGGAGAGAGAGAGCGACAGAGAGAGAGAGGAAGAGAGAGAGGAAGAGAGAGAGGGGGAAAGAGATAAAAGGAAGGAGATGAGTGTGTGCGAATTGCATTAGCCTCACGAAGGGCAATAAAATTTGAGGAGGGGGAGTTGAGTGGCTCTTAAACCTTTGAATAAACTGTGTGTGGTAGGCCTTATTTTTCTTTTCTTTTTGCCTGCTCTCTCTCTCTTTCTCTCTCTCTCTGTCATTCTCATTCTCTTTCTCTTCCTCTTTTCAGGTTCACTCTACATTTATCTCTCACACTCTCATGCTCCATCTTTCTCACCCTCTTTTCAGATTTCCAGATTTCATTATTTTGCTTCAGCCTCCTCTCTCCCCCTTCTCTCTCTCTCTCTCTCTCTCTTTTTCTCTCATGCAAGCACTCTCTCTTTGTGTCGTCCTCCCGCGCTGCTTTTGTGAGTCCGCAGCAATCTGCCATTGAGTGTGTGTCAGTTTCGCGGGAGGCAAGGCGAGGCGAAGGAGAGGAGAGGAGAGGAGTGAAGCGGAGAGGAGTGGAGTGGAGATAGTCGTGTTGATTGGACAGGCAGTCACGCCACGGCATGCCACCAACACCCCCTCGTGTCCTGGACACCCGCACGGCTCTCTGACTCACCGGTCAGCTCCCTCTCTCTCTCTCTCTCTCTCTCTCTCCTTTCCTCCCTCTCTCTCTCTTTCTCCCTTGCTCCATCTCTCTTTCTTACACTCTCCCCTCCTCTCTCTCTCTCTCTCTCTCTCTCTCTCTCTCTCTTTCCCCTGTCTCTCCTCTCTTTTTTCACTCTCTCTCTCCCTCTCTCTGATCATGACAATTAGCTCCCTGACAGACGCCTCATGCCCGGACATGTGTAGGGCTGTGTTTGTTTGTGTCGGCCTTCATCTGGGGCTTTGAGAGAGTGATAACCTCAGCCCTGCTCTTAACGGCGTGCTTCACAGGGAAGTGTATGTGTGTGAGTGTGTGTGTGTGTGTGTGTGTGTGTGTGTGTGGTAGGTTGGCATACAGGGACAACATAACGGTGCCAGCTCACCTCTCTGGCATCCCAACACCACACACCAGCTTAAGGGATGAAGCTCGTAAGCACTACCTGCCTCAGGAAGGTGCACTGGGATACCTAAGCGTACTGTGTGTGTGTGTGTGTGTGTGTGTGTGTGTGTGTGTGTGTGTGTGTGTGTGTGTGTGTGTGTGTGTGTGTGTGTAAACATTCATTTGTGGAAGTGATGACTTCACAGCACTTTTGTTTCTGTTTACTAAAATCATACAACACATCCATGAGTCTGGCTAGCAGGTTGTTTGTGTGTCGGTGACTGCAGTTGCATGAATATCTGTCTTTGGTCCATGAACTTCTCTCTTGGGTTCACTCCTGACTTTTGTGCGACAACCAGCAGTTCATCTGCGTTACTGCAAGACAGGTGTGTTTTACCTGCAGGAACAGAAACCTCCATCAGGCACAGTGTGTGTATATTGAGTGTGTGTGTGTGTGTGTGTGTGTGTGTGTGTGTGTGTGTGGGTATGTGTGTAGAGAAAAGAGAGTGAACCTTTTAAAGAGCAGACAACAAAGTGAAGGAGAGAGGGACTGAAAGTGAAAGGCTGAAAGATGGAGGGAGAGGGGAAAGAAAAGATGGACTGAGCGAGACAGGCAGAGAGAGAAAGTGAGTGAAGGAGAGAGAGAGAGAGAGAGAGAGAGGGACAGAGAGAGATTGCTGCTTTGTTGTGACACCTCTCACAGCGCTAGCACCAGGAAGGTGTTAAATATGATTGGCCGGTTGGTGTGCACTTGCTGTGGGGAGTCATCGGCACACCATTTGGTGCCTTCTAAACGATGACTGTGTGTACTCGCCGAAGAGAGGAGGGAAAAAAAGAAGTGGGAGTGAAGGAACGAGAGAGAGAGAGAGCAAGCAGGCAGAAAGAGAAAAAGAGGAGGAGGAGGAGGAGGAGGAGGAGGTGGAGGCGGTTGTTGGAATTTAACTCCTACTTCAAACATTAGGGACAGAATTGGCTTTTTCCCCCATTCTGCTGTGCTGCGGACCTGTGTGACTGTTAGCACTGGCTGGGCTTTGTGTGTGTGTGTGTGTGTGTGTGTGTGTGTGTGTGTGTGTGTGTGTGAGCACTCGTGCGAGCACTCGCACTCGCACGTGGAGGCTGTGAGCTTCTGGGTTTGGGGTAAAATTCAGCTTCAGGTTTGGTTCCGTGCATGGGCTCATTGTCACCAAAGAGGATGTGCAACGTAACACAAGTGGCCGTGCGTACACACACACACACACACACACACGCGCGCGTGTGCGCGCGCTCAAAAAGCACACAGATACATGCACACACAGCACTGCTAAGACCACTCTCTTTGTCCACATAGGAGACCACCCAGATAGCAGCTAAGAGTGTCTCATATCTGGCCCTGAACGCCGCCTATCTGAGTGAGCTCCATCTGGACCAGACCGCTCTATCACACACACTCAGGCATCTAGGAGCGGCTGGGCCCGAGCGTCTGAATTATTGATTTCTTTTATTTATTGTTGTCAGGCCTCCTTCAAAAGGATATCTGTTTTGTTTTGTTTTGTTTTGTTTGTTTGGTGTGGCTCAAGCACACACACACACACACACACATAGATACACACACACACACACGCACGCTTTTTTTTTCAGGATATGGTTCACCTCCCTCTCTCTCCTTACACCTGAGACCAACCCCACATGACCCCCTTCCCCCCACCACACACACACACACACACACACACACACACACACACCACCAGGTGACAATAGAATCTCTGTGGGTTCTGCATTCTGTTTGCTTGTACTGTTTCAGCTTGATGTTGACTGTCCACAGTGCAAAAGCTGGAGAAACAATAGACACCCTGTCAGGTTATCTCCCTAATGGACTCCTCCCTCTCCTCTGCTTTTCTCTTCTCCTCTGTCATCCTCTCTTCTTTTCTCCTCGCCCCTCCCCTCCCCTCCCCTCCCCCCTCCTCTCTTCTCTCCTCTTCTCCTCTCCTCTTCTCAAGTACTCCCCCACCTCCTCTTTTTTCTCCACCTTCCTGTCCCCCTCCCTCCCCCTCTCCTCTCTCTATCCCTCTCTCTCTCCCTCCCTCCTTCCCTCTCTCCCTTACTCCCGCACCCATTTTCTCTCTTCATTTTCCTACAGTGGTAATGAGATGTTTCATTATTTGCATTTCACAGCTTTTAATAGCGAGAGAATTTAGGCTAAGCCCCGGGTTGTCATGGAGGGAGGGAGGCTCCGTGGGAGACATGGCTGGCTTAAGGGGCTCTGTGTCTGCAGATAGCCCAGAAACACACCAGCAAGGAGCCAGCCAAAGACAAGGGGCCAGATAGCATCAAACACACACACACACACACACACACACATACACACACATACATGCACACACACGCACACACACACACACATACACACACACACACGCATGCACACACACACACAGACACCTGCAAACACACACGTATGTGCATACACATACACACATATACACACACACACACATCCAATATCTCCCTAAAAGGAGAGAAGTACATAAAGTACGCATTTCTTTTAGCGGGGGTTAGACGTGATTTTTTTCCCCCCTCATCTTTCTTTTTTTTCTCCGCTGAACGTGAGCTTCTAACAATATCACATATTAGGACACACATCAGACACTAAAGCACAGAGAGGGGGAGGAGGAGGAGGAGAGAGGGAGGGGGGAGGGATAGAGGGAGGGAGGAAATGATAACGACAGTAAAAGGAGAGAGATGAGGAAAAGAGGAGAAGAGGAAAAAAAAAAAGAGTGAAATGAAGAGGTTACGACTTAGTTGGGTTTGATAGCGTTGGCTGTGATCACGGGGAAGAAAGAGAGAACGCTGATGGTTGGGCTGATGGGAGAAAAAAAAAGCAGAGCAAAGAGAAAAAAGAGCTGAATAGAAGAAAAGGGGAAAGGATGCAGACGTCCTTGGGAGAGTTTGTCAGGTAGGCAGGTAGGTGAGCAGGTAGACAGGTAGGTAGGTAGGTAGGGTAGACAGGTAGGCAGGTAGGCAGGATAGGCTGAAGGAAGAAGAAGAGAAGGCCCATTTTGCAGACGTCCTTGGGAGAGTTTGTCAGGTAGGCAGGTAGGCAGGTAGGGTAGGCAGAAGGAAGAAGAGAAGGCCCATTTTGGAGTTCAGGTGTTCAGCCAGAGTGGTGCAGAAGAGTTTCTCATGTGTATTTGCCTGTGGATTGGGGTAAAGTCCGGACAAGGGCGAGGCCACTAAGAGAGGGAGAGGGGGGATTGTGTGAGAGAGAGCGAGACAGAGAGAGAGAGAATGTGTCTGTGTGTGTGTTTGTGCGTGAGTGTGTGTGTGTGTGTTTGTGAATGTGTGTGTGTGGGTTCTTGGAGGAATGTTGGCTTGGGTTTCGTGTGTCTGTGTGTAGGGTGTGGGTTGTAGGGTAGGTAATGTATGTGAGCTGGAGTTCAGTGTGCGTGCTTATGTGTGTGTGTGTGTGTGTGTGTGTGTGTGTGTGCGCGTGTGCGTGCGCACAGAGAGAAGAGAGCGGTGTGAGGACAGGTCCTTGGCTCTGCCACTCATCCTGGCGGTGTCCTTGTTTCGCACCGCTCTCCTCCCGCCTCCGTGACCTCGGCTCAGGCTCTGCTGCCGGACTCACCTTCATGCCTGGGGAAGCAGGCTTACAGAGAGAGAGAGAGAGAGAGAGAGTATCTGTGTGTCTGTAAGAAGTGTGTGTGTTTAAGGAGAGTGTGTATTAGCATGTGTGTGTGTGTGTGTGTGTGTGTGTGAGAGGGTGCAGCAGCAGCCCAGGCGGAGAGGTTAAGACTCTCAAAGCCTTTTAGATCCGCTCTCGTCACTCTGTGTGCTGGTGACAGTCCGTCCTCACCTGTGCCAGCTGGAGTGGCGCCAGGCCCTGACCAAGAGGGTGGGGGTGGACTGACTGACAGGCACCACGCACCATGCCATGCTACGCCATGCCATGCCATGCCATGCCACAGCAGGCAAGCGAGCTCGCTGGCACAAGGCGAGCACATACAAGGCTGGCAGACAACAGATCTCTGCATGTATGAATGTGTGTGTGTGTGTGTGTGTTCAGTTGTTATTTGGGACCTCTGTCTTGTCTGCATCCAGTGGTGGATGTTTGTGTTTACGTGTTTGTTATTTTGGGAAGGCGTATGTGTTAGTGTGTGTGTGTGTGTGTGTGTGTGTGTGTGTGTGTGTGTGTGTGTGTGTGTGTGTTTTTGCCTCTTCCGGTCCATCTCGTCCCGGGGCGCTGCCAGTTTCAGCGGATTGGGGATTAACCCCAGGATAATGGCCCTGATGCCCAGTTGAGTGGTTTTAAAATTATTGGCTGCCCGAGAATCGCACTGACGCAGGCAGGCAGGACTTAGGCCCTCTCTCTCCATTTCTCTCTGTCTCGCTCTCTCTCTTTCTCTCCTTCCCTCCTCCTCCCTCTCTGTCCCTCTCTCTCTCTCTCCAGCCCAGCCCTGATCCTCTGAGGTCAAGACACACTCCTCTCTCCCTCCTGGCTGTGAGGGACAGAAATAAAAAGAGAAAGGGAAAAAAAGAAAACACCCCTCCATCCATCCGTCCTCCCCTCCTCTTCCACCTCTCTCACTTTCTCCCTCTCTTTCTTTTTCTCTCTCTCTCTCTCCTTGTCTCTCTTTCATTGACGTCTTTCTCACTCTTTTCTCTCCCCGATTTTCTCTCCTGTGTCTCTCTCTTCCTATCTCTCCCTTTCTCTCTGTCTCTTTGTCTCACTCCTTCTTTGTGTCATTCTCTTGCGCTCTCTCACTCCTTTTCCATTCTCCATTCTCCTCTCCCTTGCCCCTCCACCTCTCCCTCCCTCCCTCTCTCTCTCTCTCTCTCTCTTTGCATCCCTCTCTCTCTTCCCCAAGCGGATCAGAGCTACCTCGTGTGTCTTGGTGACGTGTAGGGGAGGCTAGGCTGGGGTATGTTTGGTTGCGGGAGGGGCAGCCAGTCACATCCCATTTGGCCGGAGCCGGCTGACAGGGACTCTAAGTTCTGGTGGCACACTTTACCATACCCCTGCATGCCACACAGCCTCTCACCGCCGCTGACGTGCCATCTCTCTGTGTCACACACACACACACATACACACACCACCACCGCCACCACCACCTACACACACACACATACATACACATTTCTACACACACATGAAGCCTTTTCTTCTTCTCGGGTGTGTTTGCGTGTTTCCCTCTCATTGGGATTTTAATCAGAATCTGTCCCTCCTGCATCCTAAATCAAAGGAAGCAAGCCAAGGTAGTGACTGCAATTCACTGAAATGACCTTGTGTCCGTGTGTGTGTTTGTGTGTGTGTGTGCGCGCGTGCGTGTGTGTGTGTGTGTGAGAGAGAGAGAAAGAGAGAGAGAGAGATTGTTTAATGTTTTTGGAGAAATTTAAAGAGTTTTGTTGAACAGCTCCAAATTGGGCTGAAATACCTGAGTAGTTTGTAAGCACTTTTGAATGTTTTTTAATGGCTGCCAGGTAAAATGCTCCCAATAACACGTCTAGAGGAATGAACGCAGCTATTGCTTTTTTGGGATCAATTTCAGTCCTGATTCTGAACTGATCCCACCAGACCTGGTCCTGATCTGGGCCAGAGGGAGTGTTAAAACTAGCAGACAAACGTTGTCAAATATTTGCCAGCAGCTTTTCATTTCTGGTCTCTGTGAACGCTTGCAAACGGTCTAAGGAGATGAACAAACACGGATGCTTAACTTGGGGTTACAGTTGAAATTGAACAATTTGGATAACAAGCCTCAAAAAAACAAAAACAGATTTTCTTCAAACGCTTGGCTTTGTCGGTCGAATTTGAGTGCACTTTAGATCTAGGGCATACATGATCCAGAACGCCCCAGTTGCCTGCCTTGTATCTTATTGGGGGGGGGGGGGGGGCTTGCATGGCTTCCTTGTCCATTAAATAATTTGCCCTGTTTTTTTTTCTTCTTCTATTTACTTGTGTTTGCTTCAGTAGACTCCAGCTCCCTCTGGTCTAACTGAGGCAGAAAATCTGATTAGACCTTCCTGCTTTATCTCGCACTCAATGTGCTGCCTCTTGGTTTTGTGTCTATCTGTCAATGGCTTCTATTTGCGCTGCTATTGTACAGCTCCCAGTCTGTATGACTTCCTCCATCACAGAGGAGAAAAAAATGGGAAATAGGCAGTTTTTTTTCCCCTAGATACTTTACTTGTGCAGACAAGAAGTGAGAAAAAAAGAGAATCTGAACTGAGGAGATTTAAATGTTTAAGTCTTTAACCCTGCTTCCTGGCCACAACTAAAGGTTGCACACACACAGTGAAAGCTGTGCAAAATCTTTTGATGGTCTGTTCTGTGTGAACAGAGAGAATGTTTTTTATGAAGGCTATGAAAAGGTGTGAAACAGAGGTCACCTCCCTGCCTCTAATTGATTCATTGATTTACTTCTTTTTTTTTTTGTTCTTTAGTGTTTCACTCTACCGTATGTGTGTGTGTGTCTCTGCACATGTCAAAAATGTGAAGGTGGGGGAAGGCTGAAGTGATGAGTGTGTATGCGTGTGTGTGTGTGTGTGTGTGTGTGTGCTTGTGCGTATGCATGTGTGTGCTTGTGTGCTTGTGTGTGTGTGTGTGTGTGTGTGTGTGTGTGTGCGCTGTAACCTTGATTGTTCAGAGTTGTTTGATTTTTAGCCCCACACTCAGCTAAAAGACTTGCAGAGTGAAAGGTGAGGAACAATTCAGCCACGTGAAAGCACCAGTATTCAGCTCTCGGGTTGAGAGGTTGCGGCCCTGAATTATTACCTTGGCACTGCAGTGAAAAGCCCTGTCTCTTTTCAAAGCTCGACTTTATAGAACAAGATTTTTTTTTTTTTTTTTTAACAAATGTGTTGAAAAGGGGTTGAAAAGCAGGCAGCCCACTGCAGTCATCAAACCATCAATGTTGCTCTGTTGTCTTTGCGCCTGGCAGGGTCTTTTATTCCAAATCATTTGAGGGGGCGATGATGGGTGGTGGGAGTGTATATGTGTGTGTGTGTGTGTGTGTGTGTGTGTGTGTGTGTGTATGAGGTAGCAGGGTGGAGGAAGACGGAAGGAAGGCAGCCTGAAGGTATCCAAATTAAAACACCTTAAAGGCAGCAGTTGGGAGGCAACCAAAAGCCATTACCCAGAATTCATCGTCTGTCACACTCGCTCTGCGCCTTGTAGCGTGGCGGCGGAGACGGCCCCGTCTTTCAGTGCAAGGTGTGTTTTTGTCCGAGTGGACACGGGAGAGGCGGCGGATTGATTTGATCTTACAAGCCATCAGGTTGAGAATAACTTTCCCAAACATGACCTGAAGTGTGCCGGCCCCGCAGCAAACGCTGCTGTCACTTCGGCGCATGCCGCCTGTCTGCCGCTGCGCCGCCCGATCCGAGCTGACAGGCCCGGCACTCGCAAAACAAATCACAGCTCCCGTTCGGTAACACTCCGCGTCCCCCCGATTTAGCCCCCAACCCGAGACACACGCGGGCGCACACACACACACACGTACACACACACACACACATTTGCGCGCCAGGCAGCGAGCGGCAGCAGAGGCAGCTACGCCTTGCCTAATGCACTGCACTGTACTGGGCTTTAAGGAGGTTACTGAGGGTGAGAGAGAGAGAAGGGGGGGGGGGGGGAGAGAGGGGGGGGAAGGAGGAAGAGGGAGAGAGAGAGATGGGGGAAAGGCCAAGAGAGAGAAAGTGAGGAAGAGAGAGGCAGAAAGGGGGCAGAGAGGGGGAGAGAAAGAGAGAGAGAAGGAAGAGAGAAGGGGGAAAGGGAAGGAGAGCAAAAGATCAGGGGGGTTGAGAGAGGGGAGGAGAAGAGGGTGAAAGAGGGTAAAAGCAAGGAGAGGAATGAAGAATGGGGGGAGAGAGAAGAAAAGAGAAATGAGGGTGTCAGGGTAAGTGGAAGACATGGGGGAAGTGCTGAAAAACTGGACAGAGGAGAGCAGACAGACTAAAAAAGAAGAATAGCCATGTGGGCAGAGAGAGGGAGAGAGAGAGAGAGAGAGAGAAAAAAAGAGTTGAGAGAGTGAGAGACAGAGAAGAGAGAGAGTGACAGTTTATATGGAGGTTGCAGCAGTTGCTACTTTACTGAATGTCAGGGTGTTTTTTTTTGTTTGTTGTGCAGTGTATTGTGTGCCAGCCTTGCCTTGCCTTGCCTTGCCTTGCCTCTGTTCGACACCTCCATTTAGAGTGTTGGCATGGCGATGCGTCGCCACGGCCACGGGCGTCTCCTCTTTTGTCTGGAGGCACTGCCTCTTGTCTCCTCCTTTCGCACTGTCCTCCTTCGACAATGTCCTCCATTGTCCCCCGATGCACCCCCCCTTCACACACACACACACACGCACACACACACTCTCACACACACACCACCCGTGAGTGACTCCAGAACAATTAAGCGCCGGTGCTGTTTAATCAGGTCATCCGCTGTTCTGCTTTAATTGATCATGGCAGAGGTAGACATTGTTCAGGTGTCCATTGTTCAGCCAATAAATTGTAGAATTTTCTTTTTTTTTTGCTGTCATTGATGTTGTTTTTATTGCCTCCCACCCCCACTATATGACACCCCCCCCCCCCCCCCCCCACACACACACACACACAAACACAAACACACACACACACACACCCCGTTTATCATCTGTGAAATAAAATCAGCCCAGGCACACTTGAAGCACTTTAATGCAGTCATCACCGTTTCACTCACCCCCCATCTCTTCTCTTTTCTCCATTTTTGTGTGTGTGAGTGTGTGTGCCTGTGCGTGTATATGTGTATCAGAGAGCGCGTGTGTGTGTCTGTGTTGTTGTTAAATGGTTGCATTTAATTACCGTTTGTCAGTTAGTGGAGTGATCAAGTGGAAAATGGGTCTGCCAAATAGACTATTCATTTTGGAGAGTGAGGGCGATGGCAGGAGACCAGTAGGGAGCCAGCAGGAGCCGGAGCAGCAAAGCCTCCCGGGTAGTGATGAGAAGGGAGGAGGCCGGGGCTGAGGAGGCCTCCACTGGGTTGGTTGGGTGGGGGTGAAGTTGGGTGAGATCCATGGAGGTGGGGGGATGTTGGTGGAGTAAAATCAAGAGTGATTCCTCTGACAACTGCCCCAGGTTCCAGGGTGTTGTATGTATTTGATTGTCAGGGCAAGACGGTGAACTGCACACAGCAACTCCACTGCCCTTTCAATATCACTCTTCCCCACCATGACCCAAGAACACACTACGCTTTTATGCTACTGGTATTCTCAGTTCTGGGACAGTATTAACATTAGTGTCAGATGTAATCTAGAGACAGAGCTTTGCCGCTGGAAAAGCACCCCTGTCAGAGTGTGATGAATAAGAAGGTGGTGAGAACAGAGAGTGTTAGTGGTCAGTGAATTGAACTGACTAATTAAACCTGAGAATCTTTGAGTACTGGATGTATGAGAGAACAGCACTCTCTCAGGCCTTGCTAGGATTGCTGGACTTTATTTAACCCTTAGCTGGATAAGGCTGCCTGTATCCACTCCAGACACTAAAACTCAATTCCATTATACTGAATTAGATTTATTCAGCGCCGTTTACAATAGAATTGTCTTGTGGCGCTTTACAGACATTAACAAGGAGCACCCCAGAGCAACAGAGGCAAGGAAAACTCCCTTGTGGTAGTTATTCAAGGAAGAAAGCTTGGGCAGATCCACAACTCAGGGGGCCAACCCAACTGCCAGGGGTCATGTAGGAAAAGTACAGTCAGTAGTTACCATAGGTTATGTAATTACAATTTCTCAATGGTTTTGGCTGAGCATCATAATAATTCCAAAATATACCAGAGAGACATTTGTTTATCTTTTTTTCCCCAACTGCATGTCCAGACACCTCACGTCAGTAATAGCCTCCAACAGAGACGGTCCACTTGTCCTCATAAAGACATTCTATGAGGTGTGTCGATGAAATGAAATTTGCTTTCCGTGTTTATTGTGCGTGACAGAAGAGACTCACACTCTGATCAACACAGAGATAGCCTTTAATCATTAAGCATGAGGGTAAGGTCTGAATGACTCTCACCCAGTCATTGACATCCACACACTGATGGCTACAATGAGCCCTTTGTGTGTTTGTGCACGCAATTTTCAGCCACCCAACCCCGCTATTTGCATATGCCGTGCATACATTCACACGTGTGTAGACATGACGTATGACTGCATTCACATTTTGTGTTTCGTCAAAAATCATTTTACCAGTTTTGTTGGCTTGGCCATAAAGAAATGAACTGCTTATCACGTCTGGGAGATTATTACAAAGTATGGTCAGGAAGCAGGATCATCAGGAAAACATGATTAAGTTTGTTGATGTTTTCTTTGTGTTTGAAATCTTTCATGGCTTCTTACAAAATGCACACTGTCCCTTTTAAATCAACAGGAACAGCCTACACTTTTTGGCTAATTGCCTTTCCTCAAATACCAGTCCAGCTAACAGTTCCTCCTTGAGACTCCATTAACCACAATGCATCTGTGCTTTTTATGTGTTTGTCTTTAGACTCTCTTCAGTGAGAAGCGACCCGACCAGATAGTCCAATGAATAACAGGAAGGAAGACATGGAGATCACTTCCCACTATCGGCAGCTCCTGCGGGAGCTGAACGAGCAGCGTCAGCACGGCATCCTGTGCGACGTGTGCGTCATCGTGGAGGGCAAGATCTTCAAGGCGCACAAGAATGTTCTGCTGGGCAGCAGCCGATATTTCAAGACACTCTACTGCCAGGTGAAGAAAGGCTCGGAGCAGGCGGCCACCATCACACACCTGGACATCGTGACGGCACAGGGCTTCAAAGCCATCCTGGACTTCATGTACTCAGCACACCTGGCGCTCACCAGCAAGAACGTCATCGAAGTGATGTCGGCGGCCAGCTACCTGCAGATGACAGACATCGTGCAGGCGTGCCACGGCTTCATCAAGGCGGCGCTGGACATCAGCATCCGTTCAGAGCTGGCCGACGAGCTGGCCGAATTTGAGATGGCCGCCGCCGTAGGGTCAGGGGTCGGCGGAGGCGGAGGTGGAGGAGGAGGAGGAGGAGGGGGCGTGATGGTTGTGCCGGGGGGCGGTGTCGTCGGGGGAGCCTCAGAAGCCCTGGCGTCTATGATTTCGGGCCGCAGCTCTTCGCCGTGGCTCGCGCGCCGCACCAGTCCCGCCAAC
>PYXC01000315.1:1492500-1497500 GCA_015244755.2 Tenualosa ilisha
GTGGAGCCAGAAGAACTCTGTGGCTGTCTGCAGTCAATGGCAGCCATGGGTTCTCCACTCATACTAACACAATCTCTTAATCTCTCTCTCTCTCTCAACCTGTGGTTGGTTCTCTTTCTCTCTCCCCCTCCCTTCTGTTTATGTGTGTGTGTATTATTGCCTCTCTCATTGCCCCCACATACATCTCTATCTCTATATATTTCTCTTAACTCTCCCTCCTACTTACTTTCTTTGGTTTTTTTTTCCTCCCTCTCTTTACATCTCACTCTCTCTCCCTCTCTCCCTCTCTCTCTTTCTCTCTGTGTCTCTCTGTGGAGTAAGTTAGTGGAGTGTACACTTCCGCTAAGAGCCGGTTCTAATTGCTTCATTCCTTATTGATACCATTTGTCCATATGTCTGCGGACGTGAAACTGCTACAGGGGAGTGTCCCGTCTTTCTCTCTCTCTCTCTCTCTCTCTCTCTCTCTCTCTCTCTCTCTCTCTCTCTCTCTCAGTTTGAAACTCAAGTTAATCCTAAGCAGAATGAGATAATGGCCTCAGCCTGATTCAGATAATGGCACTTTTTTTTGCTTGACTTCTGTTACTCTGGGCTTTGAAGCGTGGCTCATTTAAAGTGCTTTGTGTATATTTTAGAAGTCCTCGAGTGTGCAGTCACTCACTGGCCCACCTTTAGCTAAACACACACACACAGTGACTGGTGGGAGAAAACACACACACACCCACCCACCCACCCACACACACACACACACACACACACACACAAATGAGTAGACGACTGAGGTACCTGTACGCAGTGTATACAGTGTATACACATACAGTGTATTTGTAGACAGGGTGTGTGTGTGTTGTTATTGTTGTTGAAGGCTGTGCGTTAAAAGTAAAGGGATTGCGTCGGTAATGCTGGGAGAAGTACAAAGCACACAGACAGTGCACAGTCTTCGCCCCCCCCCCCCTCCCAACGCCGAGCTTGCAGTGGAAATGAAGAAGGAGTGCTAGTCAGCCGGGATAATAAGGTTTATCTGGAAAATGGCGCCTGCGGAAGCTAGCAAAGAGCTTTAGTGAGGCCATAGATTCCCTAAATGCAAATAAATGGAATCCCTCATTAAGTGCAGTGCATTCTTAATGTGTCTGTGCGTGTGGTGTGTGTGTGTGTGTGTGTGTGTGTGTGTGTGTGTATGCTCTCTGTGGCTCTGGACTGTCTCTCTCTCTCTCTCTGTATGTGTGTGTGTGTGTGTGTGCGTGTGTGTGTGTGTGTGCATGTGGCCGGCTGGCCGTGGCATAACACTAATTTTGGAAATGGGTTCTTGCAAAGACACTGTCCTGATCTCAGCGTGAACATCTGCTGTAGTATTGATGCTTTTCCTAAAAGTCGTCACTCTCAAAAACATCTGTTTTTGAACCTTACTATAAAAGCTGTGTATCCTCTCTGGCCTGAGAGGCAGTTCACAATGGCTGGCACCTCAAACAAGACTTCATATAGAGAGCATTTTTTGTGGTTGTGTTTGTGTGTGTGTGTGTGTGTGTGTGTTTATGTCAGAGAAAGAGGAGTGAGGAGAAAGACTTTATGATCTCCAAATGATTATCCACAAAATGAATTTCACGGCATTGCGTATTACAGTTTGGTTTGGAAGTGGATGTCCATCTCAAAAATAGAAAACAAGAATTTTCACTGACTACCCTGTCTCCCTCCGAGATTCACAAATATACCCATTAATCATGCATTTATGTATAATACGGCATATCAGCAGAGTAGGGTTATGTTTGTGTTGACAGTAGAAATGCAGATCTGTGACTTTACACAAAGCGATAAAAATAAGTGACACACTGTAAATTACACACAGATTGCGTGTTAAGGACACAGAGCGCGGGGTAGAAATTTCAAGAACATTTCAAAACTTTGATCCAGGCCTGCTGATAATCCAGACAGAAATCAGCCGAAGCGGCCATTTAACTTGTGTGATTTTTTTATGCCCAAGGTCTCGGGTTCGTCTGTCTGAGATACGACACGTCGTAAGACGGCCTGCTTTAATCCCCAAAACCCTGTCTGAAGGGTTTGTGACACATTGTGTCCCAAAGACCTTTGTCTCCTGCCAGTCAGGGGGCTGATATTCGGCCTGACAGGAATCCAAACTGGAGAAAACAAGCTTTAAGTCTTCCATCCTTCTCTGGGAGAAAAACTGAGGAGGGAAGAAAAAAGAAAGAAAAAAAAGAGGCTTTCATGCCATTCAGTGTGTTGCCCAATATGGCAGACATCATGTCAGTCAACGGCCATGTCAGGGCTGGCTGGTGTCATTTTGATGAGAGTGTAACACACGCCGTCTGACAGGCCTGTGTGTGAGTCATTCGTGGGAAGCAGGAGTTATTTCTTAGATGCATCACGTCTCATTCCTAGGAAACAGAAATTATTATTATTCGCGTCAGAGACCAGTTTTTCTGTTTCTCAGAGTTCAGGGGGGAAAGGAGTTATTTTCTTGGTATGTCTTGTGTTACTGTGGGGCAATAAGGTTTGTTTCTCAGATTTCCATCACCTCATTTTAGGGAACCATGAGAGGTTTCTAATATAATTCCATCTGGTGGAAACAGATCTTACTTCTAAGTTATGACCCACCCATTAGTAGTCCATATGGCAGTTTGAGTTGAGGGAAATGTAGAAATATGCAAGCATGCAACATTTCTCAGACCCAACCTGTGAACACAGATAGAACCACACTAGGAATGTGGTAAAAAATATGGATCGCAACAGTATGGAATGTATTTATGGTTAGGTCATGAATTGAAAAGGTATAGGTGGTTTTATTAGATGGGCTTTTCACATACACAGCACTACTAAACCACCAAATACGTTGGGCTGAAAGCACGCATAGCAAGTGGACTCGTGGAGGTGGATGTGTCATTATTGTTATTATTATCTGTTGTAGGAGCTAAACAAAGAAACTGGATATCTCATTGACAAAGGGATTTTTTTATCAACGCTGGTATTCTCTGGGGAGATTCTCTTAGTAATCAGCCTCTGGCCTGTCAACTCCCCAAAGCATTCAGAGCATGTCACCCTGACTCTGCAGTTCCAGGAACTGACCATTTCCCCCGAGATTTCCTTGCCTCAAGTCAAGATACGTCAAATGATTGCAAAAAAATGGTTTTGTATTCTATTCATGTAAGCTGTTTTTTCTGAGTATGCTTTATCACGCAATTCCTCATATGATTGAAAGAGTTTAACTCATGTCTGCGGTTTCCCTTGTTATTGGTTCCTCTTTGTGAATTAGACTGTGACCGAGGGAATGTGTTATCATGCAGGTATGGCAAGACTGGTGTGTACCTGATGGAGGATTTACCTGCGGGGGCCTCTGTGTGTGTGTGTGTGTGTGTGTGTGTGTGTGTGTGTGTGTGTGTGTGTGTGTGTGTGTGTGTGTGTGTGTGCCTTGTCTAGTTTGCTGTTTGAGGCCAACGTTGTCCTTGTTAAACATCCTGAGGCTTAAAGAATGTGACCCCTTCAAGTACACACCCTCACAGCCTGACACGCACACACACACACATACACATGCAGTACACACACACACACACACAGACATACACACACACACACAAACACACACACACACACACACACACATACACACTCAAGGCACACACACACAAACACACATAAATGCCACCTTCATTGAGCCACCCATCAGAAAGTTAAAAATGTTCCTTGGGCCCGTCGTTCGTGCAGACCATTAAAAAATGTGTTAATGTTTACTGAGCTCCCAGTCATGCTTGAGCAGAGACTGCAGTTGTGGGCCGCCTCACTCTCCCTCTGGTAGATTCTCATTGTTCTCCTCCTCTTCATTGGAAATACTCTTCCATTGTGTTTGAGTGTGTATACTTCCCTGGAAAGGCCTCAGTGCGATTTGTCAGGTTTACATTCTATCCATCTGTCAATGTTCTTATCGAAATAATTTAACCCCCCACACCACCCCCAACCACCCAGGCTCTCCAGCCCATTACCAGTGAAGTGACTAAACTCTACCTGCCTTTCCTTACTTTCACCCCCCCGGACACACACACACACCCGCAGTGGGCTGTGAAAGGGTTGAGGTTCATTTGTTTACGCTGCCAGTCAGTCCCTGCCAGTCCCAGCCAGTCCCCTCAGTTGCTGCCGGAGAGATGTTAGTCAACCATCAGGCATGACTGAAAGCAGCAGACTCATAAACACACACACACACACATGCACATACGCATACACATACACATACATGCACACACAGTCAGAGCCAGATCCATCTGGGTGCCCAGGCAGGTGACTCAGAGCTGGCTGAAGACACGATGCTGAGTGAAGTGACGGCTTGAGATAGTACAAATCCTACACAGAGGAGAGAAAGAGAGAGAGAGGGAGAGAGAGAGAGAGAGAGAAAGAGAGGGCTAGAGAGAGGGAAAGGGAAAAAAAGAGAGAGAGAGTTACTCCTACACTTGCACAAGAACACTACTGAGCGATGCCTGTCTCTGTAGACTCCTCTTCTCTTTGTTTCTTCTTTCTCTCCTTTTCTCTCTCTCTTTCTCTCCATCACTCTCCTCCCTCTGTCTCTCTCTTTCCCTCACTCCCCAAGTCAAGTCTCCACAGTCTAAAGGTGAGCCCACCAACTAATGAGAGTGAACCCCTTTTGCCCCCTGCCTCTCAGCATTCTCCCCATAGTATTTACACCTCATTAAACTTGAAATAGGTTTAATATTTAAAACACCGTGAACACACACAGCCCCCTCACCCCAGCACCTTTTGCAAGATTTTTTTTCTCTATCTTTTTTCTTTTTTTTCTCCCTCCTTCCTCTCCTCTCCTCTCCTCTCTCCTCTCTCCTCTCCTCTTTCTCCCAGTTTAATAATCTACTTTCATATTTCCTCCTAATATACTCACACTCCATTAAAACCAAAATAGATTTAATATTTCAGAGCTCGGACTTAATTTTTAACCCCCTCTCGTCACACTTGAGTGCGCTAAAGAATCTGGGTGAAGCTGCCTTCCCCCT
>PYXC01000315.1:1502500-1515000 GCA_015244755.2 Tenualosa ilisha
TTCAGAGACCGGCACCGCCCTCTGTTTGCTTTTTTAAAGAGGGAACTGGTGCGCTATTTTACTCCGCGGCTTTCTCTTCCTGTTCTCTCTCTCACTCTCTTTGGGGCTTTCTGCTCTGGGTTGGGGTGGGGTACTGCTGTGTGTGTGCGTGTGTGTGTGTGTGTGTGTGTGTGTGTGTGTGTGAGTTGGGGTTAGAGGTTGGGTGGGGAAGGAAAGGGGGATTTTTTTTTGTTTTTTTTGTGAAGGACACCCAACGCCCTTACCCCCACCCTGCACCCCAAGCCGACTGTTCTTTCCATTCTACTTAGAATAGAATGAGGAAGAGGAGGAGAATGAGGAAGATGTGAGGAGGGATCAGTGAGAAAGAGAGAAAGACAGCAAGAAAGTGTATGTGTGTATGTCTGTCTATGTACAGTAAGTGTGTATGCTTGTCTATGTATGTGTGTGTGTGTGTGTGTGAATGCCTTTCTATGTATGTGTGTGTGTGTGTGTGTGTGTGTGAATGCCTTTCTATGTGTGTGTTTGTGTGTGTGTGTGTGTGTTTTTGCGTGTTTGTGAGCATGCATGCGTGCATTTGGGGTGTGTGGGGGACAGGCAGACGCCCCTGACAGGATGTGGAGGTCTGTCGGCCCCTGGGTGTGTCTGCACTGCCCTGTCACGCAGCTCTGGCCGTGGGAGGGCAAAGCCTCCCTTTTCCTCTGACACACTCACACATACACACACATACACTCACCCCCTTGCTCAACCCTCCGCCCCAAATGTCTCTCCTTCCCTCTCTCGCTTTGTCATTCTTTCTCTCTCTCTCGCTCTCTCTCTCTCTCGCTTTCTTTTTTTTTCATAGGCCTGAAGCTCCCCCCTTCAAGTAAAGCTTTGCTTGGGGGGCGGGAAAGACATCCTTTTGCTGTTTAGGGCAATTGTCTTTTAGCCAAGGGACACCCTCAAGGTCTCTCACATTGTGATGTTTGTGCGCTTGTGTGTGTTCATACGTGTGGACAGTGTGTATGTGTGTGTGTGTGTGTGTGTGTGTCTTGGGCACTGTGTGATAGTGAATTGAGAACATGGCTCTTAGGAAGGTCCTGGAAATGAATCTGTCCTTTTTCACAAATTCTGTCCCTTCATCTCTCTCACCAGTTCTGTGTGTCACTTCTGCTATTACTCACTCTTTGGGCACGTCTGTGTGTGTGTGTGTGTGTGTGTGTGTGTGTGTGTGTGTGTGTGTGTGTGTCTGTGTGTGTTTGCATATGCACGAATCCTTTTACCTCTCTCACTTCACACTTTTTGTACACATTTACATAGACTCACACATGGAAATATACACACACACACACACACACACACACACACACACACGCGCACACATTCAAACACACCCATCCACCCACACTCCATCCTTCTCCCTCTCTCTCTGCAGCCCAGAGAGTGTCTCTTGGCTAAAACACAATCACTCCCCTAAAGAGTGCAAGGATTTCTCCCTTCCTCCTCTCATGGTCTCCAGTGCAGACACATAGAAAAACACAGAGAGACGCTTTGCGGTTGGCTTTGTGAACACTCTTGAAGTTAAGTGTATTTTTTGGGGCCAGTTTTGAAAAAAGAAGTGTGTGTGTGTGTGTGTGTGTGTGTGTGTGTGTGTGTGTGTGTGTGTGTGTGCGTGTGTTGAGGAGGTGGGGGGTGGTGGTAGTAAAAAAAGAAAAAAGAAACTGACAGAAGAAGTAAGCTAGAGCTCCTTTTTCGGAGAAAATGGCAGGAAGCTGGCAGGGCTTGTACCCGCACCCCCCTCATACGCACACACATACACACACACACACCACATGCGCACACACCCGTCATCCCCCCTCAACCCCCCCTTTCATGCCGTGCCAGCCCCCACCTCTGGCAGCTCCCACTTGGAGTTATTGTGTGGCGGGCACAGGGAGAGGGAGCGAAGCCGTGCCACCCTACCCAGCCACCCGAGCTGCCTCAGCCTGCTGCTGCCTGTGCACTGTGCACCCCACTCGTGCTCCTGCCCCAGCCCCCGCTGGCTGCTGGAGGCTCCTGGCCCAGGCCTGGGGTGGGTGGTGGTGGTGGTGCTGGTGGTGGTGCTGGTGGTAGGGAGGGAGCCGTTTCTGGGCGCGTCCCCAGCAGCTCAAAACAATCAGGCCCTCACAGCGGGAGCGTCTCCTCAAGGGCCCCGAGCCAGCGGCCTCCTCACCCACCCAGCACATAGCAGAGTAGCACAGCAGAACATGGGACAGCACAACACTCTACACAGTGTGTTCACAGTACAGTACACTATGGAGCAGTACAGCATAGTGTAAAACAGCTCGGCACACAACAGAACAGAAGCATACAGAACACAGTATGCGACACCATAGTACACTATAGAACAATAGAACACAACAGCACAGCGTAGCATGGAACAGCATAGTATGGAATAGCACTGTACTCCACACAGTCCACAAGCACATTGGTGCTGGTGGTGGTGGTGGTATCATAGCATTTAAGGAACCTGGCTAGTGTGCTACTAGCTTAAGAAAGTTATGGGTTCAAATCCCAGCTGCCACCATTGTGCCTTCGAGCAAGGCACTTAACCCTAAGTTGTTGATTGGCCCTGAACAATTGATAGTTGACAAAATGTAAGCTTTGGATAAAAGTGTCTGCTAAATGCATCAATGTAAATGGTTCCACTGGGGGATTGAGGCTGTGGGATCTTTAACGCACCCTGAGACAATCTCTGTTATTATTGCCATGTTCAACTGAACTGAATCAAGCACAGCACAGAACCAGCGCAGCGCAGCGCAGCATATCCGAGCACAGCGCTTTAGAATGCCCCACAGCTCAATAGCATTGCACAATACAGCTCTTCATAGCACAGTACTGTTCAGCAAAGTCATATAGCAGTAATTACTTAAGCAGCATACACACATTGTGTGTTATGTGGTGAGCTTTGTGCAGATGGAGAGCATGGGTCTTGGCTGAGTGTGTTGTCGTTGTTGAGAGTTCGAAACATGCAGAGGAGAGCTGTTAGGGGAGTGAGGTGCCCAGTGGCTGGCTGCCAGGATGTCTGCTCTCCCATCCGCCCCCACCTCCCTTCTCCTCATCCTCCTCCTCCTCCCCATGGTCCATCCCCAATCCTGTCCTGATCCCTGGGGGGGGAGGCTGTGAGGAATGAGGAAGAGCTGTGGGCCTCCCTGGAGACCTGCAGCGGCCCAGAGGCCTGGCCCTCCTGTTTCCCAACCACCACCACAGGCCAGGCCCAGCCCAGAGGCAGCTAAGGAGAGAGGGAGGGAAAGAGGGAGGAAGAAGGGGAGAGAAGGAGAAAAGAAAGGGGGAGGAGAGAGACAAAGAAGAAAAGAGAGAGAGAGAAGGAGAGGCAAGTGTTTTCAGTATCCTGGGGGACGGTCAGTCAGAGCAACGGTCTTTGGGGCTTTGTGTGTGTGTGTGTGTGTGTGTGTGTGTTTATATGTGTTTCTCTGTGGGCCTTGTGTTGTGCTGGTTGGCGCGGGAGTGTTTGTCAGACCTCTCTCTGTGATCAACCACTCGCAGCAATCCAGCCTTGAGGTCTTGTTGTTTTTCTCGTCCTCCTCCTTTTCTTCTCCTTTCTTTACTCCCCTCTTGTCTCCTTTCTCGTTTGGTGTGTTTGTGTGTGTGTGTGTGTGTGTGTGTGTTTATGTGTGTATTTTGTTTTTGTCACTTGTTGTTGTTGTTTGGCCTGGTGTCCTTGTTTGCCTTCTGTTGGTCGGGTTAGGGGAGAGGAGGAGGAGAATGAGGATGAAGTTGAGCTGTAGGGGAAGAACAGTAGCAGGGGATCAGGAAGGAGAGAAAAAAGACAGGGAGAGAGAGGGAGAAAGCAAGAGAGAGGGAACAAAAAGAAGGGTAAAAAAAGAAAGAGAGAGGGGTTGTAAAGAGAAAGTGGGGAAGATGGAAGTTAAAAAAGAAGCAGAGAAAGAGAGGGAGGTGGGGAGAGATAATGGTGTGGGACACCCTGGGCCCCACTCTCTTCTGGCCCTGATAAGTGGCTCCAAAGACTGTGGGGGTGAGGGATTCCTGTCTGGACTGCCAGGCAAACACACACACACACACACATACACACATGCATGCATGCACGCACACACACACACACACACACGCACGCATACACACACACACACACACACACACACACACAGGAGCAGCCCCCAGAATGCATTCAGATCCGCCTGCCCCGCATTCTTGTGTCCACCCAAGGAAGTTGCATCGCCGCCTCTCTCCTCCATTGCCAAAATTATCCCTCTTTCCTTAAGCCATGCCATACTCCTCCAGCACCTTTCTCTATCCCTCTTTCTCTCTGTCTACATGCCTATTCATCTCTCTTCTACTCCTCCTTTGCTTTACCCATCCCTCAGCTTTGTCTTTTATCCTTCCTCTTCCTCTCTCATGACGACAGTCCGTTTCCCCAGATCACTCCTGGTTTTGTGAGAGACAGAGAGGCTTCTTGTCTTCCACTCCTTCTTCCCTCTCCCTCCATCTCTCTTTCTCTTTCTTTCTTGCTCTCTCTCTTTCTCTCTCTCTGTCGTGCTCTGTGCTCATTCCCTCTTTGCCCGTGTTCTCTCTCGTCCTCCTTGTCCTTAATTGTTCTTTTCTCTCCTTCAAGATCACTGTCTGTCATTTCCTGTCTCCATCCATTGACTATCCCCCTAATCTAAGGGATAGAGAGAGAGAGTGAGTGTGTGTGTGCGTGTGAGTGTGTGTGTGTGTGTGAGAGAGAGAGAGAGTGTCACTATGACCTCTCCAAAGCTACTGTACTTGCTATATTTTGAGCTGTAGGTTATGCATGCATTATTGTATGTGTAATTAATAGCATTATGTTTCACGGATGAGTGTGTATGTTTTTGTGTCATGGTGCCTTTCAGTTGTGTGTGTGTGTGTGTGTGTGTGTGTGTGTGAGAGAGAGAGAGAGAGAGAGTGTGAGTGTGTAACAGAAAGAGAAGAAAAGAGTGTGTGTCTGTAGTCTTAAGTGTAAGGAAAACTCGGGGCCAGTCCCACGTGCCAGCGGGTCGATTGGGCACATCGTCCCCCGTGTTCTGAGTGAGAGGAAGCGACACGTCCGTAGCCTTAAATAAGAGCCCGCCGGGGTGATGGGAAAGAACTCTGCCCGCCCGGCCGTCCGCCCCGGACTCCTGCCCGCTCCAGGGGGAGTGAGGGGCTGGTGGTGGGGGGGGTTGGGTTGGGTAGGAGGCCACCTCTTTAATTTGCCAAGGTTCTGCTGATTTGATCGTATGCAATTAATTTCAACAGCCAGCCTCTCCTCTGGCGAGAGGGTATAAAAAGCTTGGAGAGAGAGAGAGAGGGAGAAAAAGAGAGAGAGAGAGAGAGAGAGAGAGAGAGAGAGAGAGAGAGAGACGTCCCTCCCCCGTTCCACCACCTCTCTCTTCTCTCCCCTCCTCCAGCTCTTCCTCATCCCCCTTTCTGAGCCACCTCATCCTCTTTCTCCTCTCCTGTCCTCTCTCTTCATCCCTTTCTCCCTCCCTCCTCTTCTTCCTCTCTGTGTCCACACTGTACATTTTTAGATCTCATAACAGTCAAATTAACCTGTTTCTTCTTTCTCTCTCTTTCTCCTCTCTCTCTCTCTCTCTCTCTCTCTCTCTCTCTCCCTCCATCTCCTCAGCACTGGTTTCCTCCCCTGGTCTTGATTCACTGATTGATTTTGTATGGTGTGGTTGAAGCTGTCGTTGGCTATCCTCATCACTCCTGTGTGTGTGTGTGTGTGTATGCGCGTGTGTATGTGTGTGTGCATGTACGTGTGTGTGTGTGTGTGTGTGTGTGTGTCTGTGTGTGTGTGTGGTGGTAGTATAGCAGATGGCCCATATATGTGGCAGCAGCTACGTGGTAATGACGGCTTTTCATTCCAAGGCTGTAAATGGAAGTCTGGGGGTTAAGGGTTATCTGTGTGAGTGTGTGTGTGTGTGTATGTGCATGTGTGGAATTGCTTATCTCTGTCTATATCTGTGTGTGTGTGTGTGTGTGGTCAGAAGGGACCAGACAAACTTTCTCCCTCTTGTTCTTGACTCTTGTTCTTGCCTGTTCTGGTCTGCTCGTTTAAAACCCCAATCTGGTTCTTGTGTGTCCCCCAAGTCTTTCACAGGGATAGTTATTCCATCGTGCTCCGTGACCGGATGAGGCCCCTCAATCGCTTCCAATCCCTGCCAATCCCACATCCCTGGCTTGTCATAAATCACGTAATCTCACTCCTGGACCGAAATAACATAATCTCACTCCTGTACCTAAATGATATCCTGTAGCATATGTAGATCATCTGACTGTCCCCTCAGCTGAGACTGATCTCATTACGTTCCAGTGGGGCCAGCAGATTCAGGCCCAGATCCTCTCTCTCTCTCTCTCTCTCTCTCTCTCTCTCTCTCTCTCTCTCTCCTTTCCCTCCTCCACACTCAGCAGAGAGGAGAGGAGAGCTCACACTCACTCGCCTGCCTGGCTTTTCACAGGCTTAGCACCATTTCTCTCTCTGCTACTCCTTCTAAAGGGCAATTCGAGGGTCTTTGTCAGTAGAGGTAGTAGGTCGAGTTGGCAGCGCTGGACAGCCCCTGTGTAGTAGCCTTTGTGCCACTCTGTGTGTCAGAGGACTTAAATGTATGTGTGTGCTTATAGGTATTTCATTCTACCTACTGCACATTGACTCTAATGGAAAAGGGTAGGGACCCACTTAGAAGCACTCAGCAGCAGACTTGCGTAGATCACCGTATAACATGTCATATATTGTTAGAACTGCAGCATGAGGAGTCAATATTGGAAAAGCTTCATATACCCCCTGCATGTTCTGTAATATATAATTTACAGTCGAGAATACAGTAAACTAGCATTGGTCTCTAATTATGTGTTGTATTATGGCTAGGAATAGCCAGTTACAGCACCAATATGTCAACATCCTGAACGTTCCTGAAACTGATTCTGAAGTTAGCTCATCTCCACGCCTGTAGTTTGCCTCAAGGCCATTGGCTTTAATAGCAGGTCACCTTGTCATCACTTACGCTAGCCTGTCTCTCCAGCTAAGCTACTGTAATTCTTTATGGCTTTAATGCTAAGCTAACGCTCAGGCTAGCGTTAATGCAGTGGCTCAGCTCAGCTCCCTGGCTGCAGTCTGTGCTTCCCGGCCTTTTTTCTGCATTCCTCCATTGTCCGGCGGAGAAGTTGCCAAGGATACAGGAGGGTCTGGGCGACCCGATACACTGCCAGATGAGTCAGAGTACAGTAGGGGCAGGGAGGAGAGGAGCGGCCATTGCTCGACTCGATTTTCCCATCCGACACCCCCCATTTCCTCTCTCTCTCACTCTCTCACACACTCCTCTCTCTCTCTCACTCTCTCACACACTCCTCTCTCTCTGTTATTCACTCTTTTCTTCTTTACTGCTGTCACCTTTCACCTTGTTACTGACTACTCAGACACACACTCACACACACACACACACACACACACACACTGTTGTGCACTCTTTCACTCTCTCCCTCGCTTTCACACACGCTCCTCACTCGTTCACCCACTCGGCCTGTCCTATTCTCATTAGATCGGTCACACCAACTCTTCCTCACCCACTACATCGTGTCTATCACTTGCCTAGTCACGTACTCACACACGCACACACACACACACACAGACACACACACACACACACACACTCATGCTCTCTCTCACGAAGCCACCTACACTCTCACTCACTCAAGCTTGTGTTGACTGTTTCACTGAGAGTCCACCTCTCCTGTTGTTACCCGTTCATTCATTTGTTGCCACTCACTCATTCACACTCTCTCTCTCTCTGTCTCACAATCGCTGGGCCACTTTCTTTTTCAATCACTCACTCAGTAATTTACTCACTCATCCATTCACTCACTCGTTTTTTAACGCTATCACTCACTGACACTCTCACTGACCCACACTCTCATTCATCCACTCACTCACTCACTCTGTCACTCACTCACTCACTCACTCTGTCACTCACTCACTCACTGACCCACTCACACAGTCATGCATTCTGTTAACTCTTGTGACAGTAACTTACTTCCATATCTTTGGCTGTCAACTCCAGTGTCTATTGCCAAGCAAAGCTACACCTAGTAGCTTGTTGTTAGTGGATGTAATTACATGAGAGCTGGTCGGCATGTGTGCGTGTGTTTGTGTGTGTGTGTGTGTGTGTGTGTGTGTATGTGTTTGTGTGCACATGCTTCTGTAAGTATGTGTATGTGTGTGTGTGTGTGTGTGTGTGTGTGTGTGTGTGTATGTGTATGTGTGTGTGTGTGTGTGTGTGTGTGTGTGTGTGTGTGTATGTGTGTGTGTGTGTCCATGCGGCCGGTCCGGTGTGAGCAGTGCGCTGCCGGCCTGAGGCGCGTAGCTGCTCTTTAGAGGCCGATTCCTGGCCTCCACCCTGGATTTAGCGCAGGCTGGTCTGGCCCTCCCCAGGGCCTGCTTTTAGCACAAAGCCCTGCGTGTTTGTTGCCCCACCCCACCCTGCATTCCATTTTCCCCAAGCGCTCCAGCCACCCCTACCAACCCCCCCCCCCCCCCCCCCCAACACACACACACACACACACCACACTAACCAACCCCCCGAGCGTCTCCTTTCTCCCTCTCTCCCACTCACTGTCTCTCTCTCACTTTCTCTCTCTCTCCCTCCCTCACTCACTCCCTTCCTCTGTCGTTTCTCTCTCTGTGTCTGTATCTCTTTCTCCGTCTGGCTCTCTCCTTCCTGGACTGCCTCTCACAATCTCTCTGCCTCTCTCTCCTTTTCTCCCTCTCCCTCTCTCTCTCTCTCTCCCTGTCTCTCTCTTTCTCTCTCCTCCCACTGTTCACTGTCCTGCTCTGCTAAGCTGCATTAACTCCCCAGATTACCTTGAGCCCTGCAATCCTCCAAACCTGCCCCACACCACCCCACACACATACATACACGCATACACACACACACACACACACCACACACACACACACACACACACACACACACACACATACTCTTTCGCCCACACTCACCACCCCCCTTCCCATCATTACCAGCACCTTCTCACCCCTCTCTTCTTTCCTCCACTGCTCTCTCTCTTTTTCTTTTTCTTGCCTCCCTCCCTCTCTCTCTCTCTTTCGCGCTCTCTCTCCAATAGCCTTCAGGGTCTCTTTGATTTATTCTTTTCCTCCCCTCCCTATCTTTCTCAGTGGAGGTTGTGGCCCGGCTAGTCCCTAAAAACAACAGACACAGAGAGAGGGAGGGAGAGAGGGAGGGAGAGAAAGAGAGAGAGAGAGAGAGAAAGGAATAACAACCTCTTTTACTTTCCATCCTCCCTCCTTTTTTTACCCAGCATTCTCTCCATTCCCTTCTCTCCCACACTGCTTTTAAATTGCCTCTGAATTCTTGAGCTTTTTCAGTGCCTCACTCCCCCCTTTGCTTGGAAATTACTTTTTACCCTTTCAAACTTCGCCGTGCTGAGGAAGCAGGTTTGACCTTCCCTCCCTCTCACCCCTGCCCGTTCATGGACACGCGTTCTCACACACACACACGCACACACACACACACACACACACATATTCACATTCACATCAAGGGGACCTACAGTGTGTGTCACATTAAATATGTTGTGTGTGTGTGTGTGTGTGTGTGTGCTCATGTGTACGTGTCTGCTTTGATGTAAAGTAGCCATCCTTCTCTCCTTTACGCAAAGTCTCCCTTGTGTCTGGCGGCACACTCTAGCCTTCCCATCATGCCTCTGTGCGAGTCTTCGGAAAGAGGGAGCGGGCAGCTTCCATCCGCTCCTTTTCTCCGGAGTCTGGGTGTGTGTAGAGAGGAGGGAGGGTGGGATATCCGCAGTATCCAATGCCCTGTGTGTGTGTGTGTGTGTGTGTGTGTGTGTGTGTGTGTGTGTGTATGTGTGTGTGTGTGTGTATGTGTCAAAATGTGTGTCAGTGTGTGTATGTTAGTGTGTGTGGGTTTGTATGTGAGAGGTTATTGTGTGTGTGTGTGTGTATGTGTTGGAGAGAGTGTGTGTTGAAAACCTGATAGTGTGTGATGGAGAACGTCCAGGGACACCCCGAAACTCCCTGAAACAAAAGGCCGTGTTGAGTTACAGGCGTGGGGTGGGGCCAGGGTCGAGTTGGCTGGGCTGCAGCTGGAGAACAGAAGGTCACAGGGTCAAACCCGGTCAGTTGACCCCCCCCCCCCTTCCCTCTTTCCCCTTCTCCACTCCTCCTTCCCCCCCTCCTTCCTCTGGTCTCCTCCTCCTCTTTTATTGTGCTTTAATAGAGACACATGCTCTGGGTCCCCCCCCCCTCACACACACAAACACACACACACACACCAATAAAGCAGTGGAGCATCATCCAGACCTCTGCTTCTAAACCCCGTAACCCCCTCATGTGGCTAAACACACAAAACACACACACACTCACACGTAGACCAGTAGACTTACAGGACACAGAGAAGAACTCAAAGCAGACACACAGAAGATAGATCTTCACATGAATACACACATGCACATCCACACACACACACACACACACACACACACACATAAAATTTCTGCTGGTGTTAAAGGTATCCTCTGCTAGTCAAGGATTTTTTAACTATGAAGCTCCCGCTACGGTTGCGGATATTCTAACTTACATCAGTGTCCCAAATTCTCATCAATACATGTGGACTTATTTACCAAAAGGATTGGAATCAGCAATGATTATTTTTTCATATTAGTTATGTTGACTGACAAGATAACAAACATGATTTCATATTGCTCATTCGTAAGTTACTTTTGACTTTGTAGTCCAGCGAGGCACTGATGGCATTTTGCAAATGCAGTAAATTGGCCAAAAGATCATAGGCAGAGCCAGCAGAGACTTCATTTTCAGCCAGAACGAGTCATTTAGCCATAAAAGTGAAAACTGGTAATTTAATGTAAAATTCTGCATAGTGTATCTTTAATGAACTCATATCATTGTCCAATTTACATCACATTAATGCATTTAGCAGACACTTTTATCCAAAGCGACTTACATTTGCCAACTATCAGTTATATCAGGGCCAGTCTCCCTTAGAGCAACTTAAGGGTTAAAGGGTCAAGTGCCTTGCTCTACCACTACGCCACCACCCCCCCACACAAAGCACATGTGTGTTCAGGCACACACAAACACCCTCAAACACACACACACACACACATACATACACACACATACACACAGATGTACACAAATACACACATACACACATTCAGAAATAATATACACAGATGCACCCATCGTTTGTTACTCACACAAACAAGTACAATATCCATTCCATTCCATTAACATAGTGAAACAAAGACACACATAATGTCTCTTTCTGATTCACACACACACAAACACACACACCTACACACACACACACACACGCCTGAACACACACACAGCGAGCTGTCCACAAATGCATACAGTACGTTGTGGAGGTGCACGTTCCAACTTGAATACACCCACGCACCCCTCCACACATGCAAGCACACACACACATACACACACACACACACACACACACACACACACACACACACACAAACTCCTATTCCTTCTTACACACACTCACATACAAGTGGAGACCCACACACACACACACACACACACATGCACACACACACACACACACACACACACACACACTCACACACTCTGAGAGCACACAAAGCTTGCATGGTGAGTCCGCCTATTTGTGTCTACTCTTAAAAGGGTGTTTTATTTAGCATAAATGTTGAAGCCAAGGGTGCCCGGCTGCCATGGAAACCAAATTAAACTGAGAATCTCGTCGGAAAGGAGGAATCAAAATTATTCAGACCTCTTGTACGGCGAGAACATAACAATGGGACCCAGTGCACTGCCTATAACACCATTATCCTTTCAGACAATGGGAAACACAGATGTAATTAGAGCCTTATTTATTAGATCCTGTGTGCACAAGCGACTTCCGATCAGACAGAGAGAGGGCCTGCAGCCCCCCACGTTTGCTCTCCTCATCCTCAAAAGTGCTATACACACACACACACACACACACACACACACACACACACACACTAACACGCATACATTCAGCTGTAATTATGTGTTTTACTGATGCGTATTGTTTGCTGTCTGGGCCACACCACTTGTGCTGGATGGCTTTAATTGATAGGCGTGTAAAACAGGGAGCCAGATGCCTGCGTAGCTAGAGGAGGGGAGTGGAATGAGTATGTATGCACTAGATCAGATAGAGAGAAAGATCGGGGTAGTGTGTGTGTGTGTGTGTGTGTGTGTGTGTGTGTGTGTGTTGATGGTAATTCTGTGCAAATGGAGTAGTTATGTATGCTCTAGGTCTGATCTGGGATCAGTCACCTGGTATGCTAAGAGGGAGGAGAGTGCTTAGTGTGAGTGTTTGACATAGCTTGAAGCATTGTGTATATATGTCTTGTCGGTAAATGTGTGTGTGTGTGTGTGTGTGTGTGTGTGTGTGTGTGTGTGTGCAGTGTGTGCAGTGTATCTGTGTCTGTCAGTGTGTATG
>PYXC01000315.1:1520000-1525000 GCA_015244755.2 Tenualosa ilisha
TAAAGAAGTACGACGTGGTGTTGGTGGGCAACCATTTATGGGCATGTTAGCATGGTGGCACGGTTTGGTATTTGGTCTGCTTCCATTAGTGGTAGTCTGTGGTGATACAGTGATGGCGTCAGACTGGAATCATACATGCGTTTCCATCCCCCACTGAACACTGCCCTATTATTGGCTTATCATACTAGGAAAGCCAGGGTGACAACGTGTGTGTTAGTTAGTGTGTGTGACTTGGGTGATGTGTTTGAGGAATTTCTGAGATGTCGAAAATTTGTGTGTTTTTGTAATGCTTGTCTCCATGGATACCTAAATAAATGTGTTTCCATGCACACAAGAACTCTTGATTCGATTAAGATTCCTGGACTTTAGAAATGCTATATCTATTTCTAATTTGACTTCAGTATGTATGTACATTTTTCATATGACCATCTTAGCTCAATTCTTTTTTTCATCTCTTACCTCTTTTCATGTCATCCCTTTGTTTTCTTTTTTTGCCTCACATCCTCCCTTTACTCTCTCTCTCTCTCTCTCTTTCTTTCCATAGTACCTGTGAAGGTACAAAAGGAGTTGTTGAGGGGCTGGATTAAAATTGAAATATGCTGATTACAACTTGGTTAAATGCTGTATTGCGGTATTAATAGTGTTGGCAGTGGGACTATTGTATTCTAATGTGTCAGAAGATGGACAATGATGTGATGTGTGGCATTGAAAGGGGTGGGAGGAGTTTTTGTATTTTGTCTTTGTCAGTCCAAGTTGATTTATTTTGTGGGCTATTTGTAGGATTGTAGGAGTAAGGAATGAGTGTTAACGTCTGTGTCTCCCTCTGTTCTGTAGGTTCTGATGTGACGGAGGCCAACAGCTCCGACAGCCGTGGTGAACGTCTGGACTTCTTTGTGAAACAGGAGGATGGCCTGGCGGGTGATGGGGCCTTCCTGGGGCCCTCTCCGGGCTCGGAGAGGGACGAGGGGGGGCCCGGGTCCGGCGACCGTGGCCCGCAGGGCAGTTCAGTGGCCAACCTGCGAGCGGCGCTGATGAGCAAAAACAGCCTGCTGTCGCTGCGCTCGGAGATGCTCTCGGAGGACAACCCACTGCTGTTCGAGTACCTGCCCAAGGGAGGGGGCCACTCGCTGTCCCGTAAGTAACACCTTGACCCTTTACCCTCACACCTCCACTGCCCACCCCTGACCTGACCACCCTATGTGATGTTTCCATGTGCTCCGCTCAGGTGTAGCTCACCGTTAGGGGAAGAATGAGGTTGTTCTGTGTGTGTGTGTGTTTACCCCGCTGTTTGAGCTTTCCTGGATTCATTCCTGATTAGTTAGAGTGTGTGTATTTTTGTGTACGTGTGTGTGTGTGTGCGCGCGTGCTCTGCTGTGGTTGGTTGTGTTGTTGTTCATGATCCCTAATGTGTTTGTGTAGTTGAGCTGAAGTACCTTTTCTGGATTCTTTGTATGCGTGTGTGTGTGTATGTGTGTGCGTGTGTGTGTGTGTGTGTGTGTGTGTACATGCACACATGCGCAAACCTGTGCCTTTCCATAGAGCAGTGCCTTCCTTTTCAGAAACACTGAGACATAATGAGCCACTCCCTGCTGTGCTGAACTGTGCTGTGCATTGCTGTGCCGTGCTGTGATTTATGCTGTGGTAGTGGACCATGCTTTTGGTACTGTATGCTGTGGTACTGTACACTAGAGGATTTGTCCATCAGCACCAGTGAGTGTTCTAGATGGTGGTTAAAAAAACATGGCATTTTACATGGAGAGTTCCACACTAGGTGAAGAGTGGGTCTGAAAATTGGCCTGACACCTCCTTGTTAGTGGTCACTGAAGTTTGGAGAATTTGGATGTGTGTAGTGTGGGTGCTCAAGGAAGCATGAGCTCCATGCTGCTGGAGTGCGTGTGCGTGTGTGTGTGTGTGTGTGTGCGTGTGCGTGCGTGTGTGTGTGTGTGTGTGTGCGTGTGTGTGTGTGTGTGTGTGTGTGTGTGTGTGTGTGTGTGAAAGTACATCTGCAATCAGACTTGCAACCTTGCACATTTACCCATTTTCACATGTGGCTCTCTGAGAATGTTGTTTTTTTGCCTGTAGGACTCCAAACACAGTTAATAAAGCCTTTTTAAATGCTCTGACTCCCTTCTCCTCTCTTAGCGTGCCTCAAGTGTGAATGTGTGTGTGTGTGTCTGTGTGTGTCTGTGTGTTTCTGTGTGTGTGTGTGTGTGTGTGTGTGTGTGCGTGTGCGTGTGCGTGTGCGTGTGTGCTCGTCTTTTCCAGAAATGTGTGTGTGTATGTTTCTGAATAAGCATTCACCCGCTTTTTTTTATTAGTCTCTGTCCCTCATCCTTACCCCCTCTCTCTCCCTCCTTCACCCTCCCTTTACTCTCACTCACTCCCCACCTCCCCCCCTCTCTCTCTCTCCCTCTCTCCCTCTCTCCATCTCCCTCTCTCTGAATGCCTCAGCTGGTAATTGCGTCTTTTGTCTGTTAAACTCGCTGCTTTTGTCCGGGGCCGAGAGCGGGGCAGGAGTGCTGCTGAAATCCGGTCGTGCTCTTTAAGTGTCCCCCCGAGGCTGGGCTCCAAAGCCTCGGCCCTTTGGCATGCTCAGCTTTTGTCAGGGCCGGGAGGTGCCCAGAGTGGAGTGTGTGTGTGTATGTGTGTGTGTGTGTGTGTGTATGTGTATGTGTATTTGTATGTGTGTGTGTGTGTGTGTGTGTGTGTGTGTGTGTGTGTGTGTGTGTGTGTGTGTGTTCCTATACAAGCATGTGCGTGTATGTGTGTGTGTGTGTGTGTGTGTGTGTGTAAGGGGAGGAGAGAAGAAAGTGGGCTAGATTAAGACATAGCCGGCTGATCAAGGGGACGAAGCGCAGACGTGCTGTCAAACGCAGCCCTGACGTCACGTTTGAAGTGCAAGCTCGTCTCCACAAGGACCTTTAAATGCGGAGAACTTTCAGTCTAGACCCAAGCAAACGACTGCTGAATGTTTTATTTTTAATGCGCTCGTTCTGCTTACCCCTCTCTTATGTACCGCTGATTGTTCTGTTACTTTAAATACTGAATTTATAGCCGTTTTGTGCTTCAATTGAAATGTATTGGAGGTGATTAGTTTACACAAAGAGAATCTAGTCAGGAAAGAAGTTTGATGTCAGAGAAGTCTGAACACAAGGCCAAACCATTCACACTCTGGGTTCAGTCAAGTCTAGACTGACAGTAAACAGATAACTCCAGGAGAGGAAGGTGCATGAACAAGAAGAGAGTGATAGACAGAGAAAGAGATAAATAGGGAGAGAGAGAGAGGAGGGTGAGGATCCCGAGGCCGTTCTGAGTCAGACGGATCTCTGGCTGTTCCCCGATCCTGTTCTCCCTGTTCTAATATGTTTGCTTTTCTACCCCTGACAAAAGCATGTCCTCCCACACTCCCGGTAATGTAACCCAAGGCCACTCACATACCCCATACACTTGCCACACACACACATACATACACACACACACACACACACACACACACATACACATACATACATATACTGACACACACACTGACACAAACACATACACACACACGCACAGGCCTGGCCTCTCTCTGTCACCAGGCAAGGTAACAAATGTCACTCACATCCTTCTCAAAAAGGATCAGTGTGAGCGCTCACACACTCATTGCTCACACACCTCACACTCCTCTCACACCTCAGACAGAGCGCCCTGTGCGAGTGGCAGGCCTGTGTGTGGCTCTGAGCTGGGGATGTCTCTGTGTCGCTCTTACTCACTCACTCCCAAGAGGGAGGAGTCTATCAAGAGTGGCAGCAGCATGCTAGGCTGACCAATCGCCTGATAGACAGGTGTAGATGATACTCCAAACCTCTCTCTCGTTCTCTCTCTCTATTTTATTCTCTCTCATTCTCCTTCTCTTCCCCTATTATATTGCATTTCTCTACACCCCTCCACTACCCTCTCTCTTTCTTTCTGTCTGTGTCTCTCTCTCTTCTGCTCTTCTCTCTAAGGGACATGGAGTGGGGAGAGCAGTGCTGACCCAATTAGTTCCTGGATCTGGCCCCAATCTGGCCCAAATGTGGCCAGACTCCCATGTGAGCGACAGATACAGTGTGTGTCCATTAGGAGGGGTCGAGAGTTTCAGAGAGAGAGAGAGAGAGAGCGGTAGATGATACACTGAAGTGATGGAAGAGAAAGAGAGAAGGTAGAGTGAAAGAAAGATGGACAGATACATAGAGGATAGAAAAGACAGAAACAGATAAGAGATGAGTGAGTCTGAGACACAGAGAGATAGAGAGAGAGAGAAAGAGAAAGAGAGAGATGAGAGAAAGAGAGAGAAGAGAGAGAGAGAAAGAGAGAAGAGAAAAGAGATAGAGATAGATGAAGTGAAGGTGAGAGTGATTTAAAGAGACAGAAATGGAAAGAGAGTGTGAGATTAAGGAAGATGGAAAGAAAGTGAAAAGAGAGAGTGGAAAAAATAGAGATAGAGAAATGGAAAGAGAGTTAGAGAGCTAGAGGTGAGGAGAGAGATGACAAAAGAGAGAGAGAGAGAGAGAAGGGAATCTCCTAAAAGGAAGTGTGTGGCTCATTAAGTGCTGCTCTCACACCTCACTGATGCCTCATCTCATGCGCCTCACAGCACCTCAGCCACACACACAAACACACACACACACACACACATACGCACACACATAGACACACACACACACATCAGACAATAAACACATGTACACACGCAAGAGAATAAACTGACACACATAGACATAAAAGAATACACACACACACACACACACACAAATTACTCGTCCAAGGAACCCCCCTTCACACGCTAACATAACACACTCACACACCCCACATGGAGACTCTTCGACACTCTAAACACCCCAGAGTTGTTTTCCTATATTGGTCTATCGGTGACTCCAATTGCTCTCCTCTCCTCCCTCTTCCAAAGAAAACAAACAGCAACTGCTCTCTCATCAGGAGGTGCCAGGGCTCCTATTCCTGTGAGTCACGCTCAGTCA
>PYXC01000315.1:1530000-1565000 GCA_015244755.2 Tenualosa ilisha
TAATAAGAGATGGGCAGTGAGGGGATATGGGGACTGTTGGGTGGTGGTGTTGAGAATGGAGAATCAATAGCACTGGACAAAAGGAGGGTAGAGTTAGGGGGATGGAAAGAGAGATAGAGAGGGATGAAGGAGGGTGGGAGAGAAAGAGAGAGGGATGGGGAGAGGAAGAAGGAAGAGGGAGGGATGGAGGGAGGGAGGGAGAGATAGGGAGAGAGGGGCAGGTTGCCGATGGCTCTTTTTTTGGGCTTGTTGTTGTTTTCTGGTGTGAGCCCAGGAAATTGCATTCTCCCTGTGTGTGCTGAAGTGGCATTTGGTTTGGCTGGCCCTCCCTCCCAAGAAGACGCGCTATCTCTGGTGGACCAGCCATCTGTCAGCGCACGCCACCACCAGGCACTCTTACATGGGGGGTGTGGGGATGAGGGGGGAGTGGGGGGGGAGGGGGGAAGAGTGTCATTTTGTGTGTTTGTGTGTGTAGGGGAGGGGGTACACCTACACACAGAAACACTCACACAAACACACACACACACGCGCGTGCATCAATTTCTAGGGAATGGTACAGTGTATGTACGTGCTATCCCCCCTCCAAGTGATGCAATTTTGTGTGTGTGTCTGTGTGTGTGTGTGTGTGTGTGTGTGTGTGTGTAGGGGGGGCAACTAGACACACAAACGCTCACCAGTTTCTGGAGAAGTAGCCCTGCCAAAGCCACTGCCTTCAACCAATAGCGCTAATCTCAGAACCAACCCCTGCCACCCCCATCTTCCCCCAGTTAAACAAACAGAGCAAAACAAACAGTGAATATGCTCTTGTGTGCGGAGACAATGGCCATTCTCTTACCCTGTCTCTCTCCCCACCTGTTGTCTCAGACTGAAAGGAGAAGCAAGGGACTGGGGAGATTCAAATGACACACGCTGACCAGTTCCCTCCACTCCTACATCGCGCATGTCGTCCAAAAACAGCAAGCGCACAAAAACACACACACAAACACGCAAACACACACACACACAAACGCACACACAAGCACAAGCACACACTCTGCTCATCTGTCTGTTTGTCTTCCAACGGTATTTTTGCATGAATTATGACCTATGTCTTAAATAACCATTTCTGCTTTTCTTTCTGTTAAAGGTCTTTGTTTTTGTCTTGTCTTTTGTCTCTGTCTCTTGTCTGGGTGTGTGTGTGTGTGTGTGTGTGTGCATGCGCCTCTGTATGTGTGTGTGTGTGTGTGTGTGTGTGTGTTTGTTTGCCTGAGAGTGAGAGAGAGCACTGGATGCCAGATACTATTGCATGAGTACATTGAGAGAAGGCCAGATCGGCTGGTGTTCACACCTGTGTGTGTGTGTTTACAGGAAGAGATGCCAGACGATGAGGAGGCTCAGCGGCATAGTGCAGGTATTTGGAGCTGCCTTACACACACACACACACACACACACACACACAGAGTTAAGAAAGTCTGCCAAGATACACACTCACATAAACACCAGTTGCCACATATTCTCAATCATACTCACACTCAAACACTGACTCTCTTTTCCACACACACACATACATGCACACACACACACACACACACACACACACACACACACACACACAGAAATACACACGACCCCATCTGCCCTTTTCTGCAGGACTGCATGTTCTTTCCCTCATACATAAGCTTTGCGCCTGGTGTTAGTTCTCACCTCTCCACCTCTCCTCTCTCTACCCCCCATTCTCTCTCTCTCTCTCTCTCTCTCTACGCCCCTCTCTCTCTCTCTTTCTGGTTCAGCTCTGGAGCGTGTCCACACTCCCACGGTGGAGGATCAGATGGCAGAGGGGAAGCGCGGCGTGTGCGTGGCCGGCGAGGCTCGGACCGGCGCCGGCTCTGGCACAGGCGCCGGCGGCGGTCTGGGCTGGCCGCAGGAGCTGGCCTGCTCCCTGTGCCCGCAACTGTTCGGCAGCCTGCTCCAGCTGAGGCAGCATGAGTACGGGCACACGCTCTCGCTCATGGCTCTCTCCCTCGACTGCCTGGACCACCAGCAACAGCAGCAGCAGCAGCACCACCACCACCACCACCACCACCAGCAGCAGCAGCAGCAGGTCTTACAGTTCCAGCAGCATCATAGTCAGTCGCAGCGCCCCCTGTTGGCTGCTTCGCGCTCCGACGGGGCAGGAGGTGTAGGAGGAAGTGGGGCGGGGGGAGGGGGAGGTGCGACGGCCCGCTACCTATGCTCGCAGTGCCCGGCCAGCTTCACGCTCAAGTCCAATGCCGACCGGCACGAGAAGACCATCCACTTCAAACGCAAGCTGATGCAGTGCCCGCACTGTCGCAAGCACTTCCGCGACCGCACCGACCTCAACCGACACCTGTCGTCCGTGCACTCGGGCGAACGCGTCTACACCTGCCCGGCGTGCGCCCGCTCCTTCAGCACGCAGAAGAACCTGGCCACCCACGCCAAGGTCTGTTGCCAGGCGACTGCCGCCGTAGCCGCCGGGGTCTCGGGCGCCACTTCTGCCGCCGCGACCTCTGTCGCCGAGCAACTGTGGGGACTGCGTGCCCTCGCGGGTGACCCGCGGCTCGACCTTGGACACACCCAAGATGTCGGCTGACTGATCGATCGGTTGATTGAGTGATTGAATGGTGGTTGGACCAATCCTTGACCCGCCTCACCTCTCACGTCCAGCTCTGTGCTTCACCGATCAAAATGATGAAGAGTAAAGGGATGTCTTCCTCACCAAAGCTCCCCTTCCCTCCTACTCAGCCACCGCTGTACCATCTCTGCTGTAGTACGCTAGACACAGGAAATCTTAGTGTTGCTTTGTTTTATAAACAATGCACTATCACGGTGTGAAATTTGTAACTATTTGTAAATTGTACATTTTAAAAAGCAAAATTTCTCTATTTAAAGATTTTTTCATATAAATATGATCTATGCAAAATTCAGCTGCGCTAGCTGTTTATTAGCGCACCTACTATGCAAGTAGTCAAAATGGATGCCACACTCTTGCAAGAATGAATCTCAGTGTGTGTGAGTATGCGTGTGATTTTTTAGTGTTTTTTAGTGTTGTGTGATTTTATGTAAGGAACTTGTGGATCTCTCTGTCTTTCTCTGTCATCTTAGCAAGATACACACACACACACATATATACACAGACACACACACACACACACACACACACCTCTGTTCTTGCTCTGCTGCTGGTCACAGCTCTCCTGAGGGAATAATTGTTTTCTTAACCTCAACTGCATGTACACAGTTGCATAATACAAGTTAAACTCTTGTAGTATTTGCAGCTTAATAGCTCCAAGCATATGTGTGTGTGTGTGTGTGTGTGTGTGTGTGTGAGAGAGCGAGACAGAGAGAGAGAGAGTGATGTGTGCACATGTGTACTTGCATCTTTACTTGACTTTGTGTCTGTGTATATGGGCATAGGCTTATGGGGGGTAAAAAAATCCTAGCCACAACACTGCCACCTACTGGAACGCTTGATACCTCTGAACATGTGTGTGAGTGTGTGTTAGAGTTTGTGTGTGTGTGTGTGTGTGTGTCCCTAGGTCTTATCTCCCCTCTCTTTCTTTAGTCTCTTCTCCATATCTCCTCTCTGATTGAGTGCAGCGGGATGATCTGGGATGAGGGAGAGAGGGAGGGATGTGCGTGCGTATGTGTGTGTGTGTGTCTGTGCGTGTGTGCGTGTGTGTCCCAAATCCCTCTGACCGCCAGTGCGTCCTGGCCCCTCTCCCGGTGGCACTCTAAGCCAGGGCGAATTATCTCTGTAATTGGCTCTGTGTTGCCGTGGCCGGGCTCGACCTTCGACCTCGCGACGAGATAACGCAGCCCGATTGTCGGGTGAGGTAGTTTCAGTGCACAACCTGAGAGCTCGTAACCTAGGGTTGACCCCGCTCTGTACCACGACGGGCCACATACAAGTAAAAAACGCATTTGAGACAAGGAGAGGAATTAGATGTAGGTCTCTTGTGTTGGGCTCTGGCACAGTTTGGTTTTTATTTTCATTTTTTTGGGGGGATTTTTGTCTGCTCTGTCTCACTAGGAAGCAAAATGAGTGCAGGTTCACTTTGAAGCTGAGGGGAAGAGTGAGAAGAGAGCGACAGTGTGTTTCTGTGTGTGTGTGTGTGTGTGTGTTTCTGTGTGTGTCAGTGTGTGATGCACAGTAGTGCTTATTGTCAAGTAGAATGAAGCTTGTGTGCTCAGTGCAAAGCGATCAAGAGTCTTTTAGATTCTGTATGTGGATTAACATGCAAATGAGACTTCCTGTATTAATGTTTTTTTCCTGATTATTATTTTGCACAGAACAGCAGTGAAAGAGAAAGTGATCAAAAACTGTCATCATAAAAAATACCCTCACACATATTCTATAAATAGAGGAAACAATAGAAGTTGCACCTTCCCTTCAATCAACACTTTTACTCTCACACACAACACGCATATACACATACACACATACAGTACATGCACACACACACACACACACACACACACACACACATACACTACAGTCCAAATAAGTACATTTGCAAATTTTCCATGAAATTTCATTCTGTGTTGTGTTACTATGCACACACTCGATGACCAAACTCCACCATTTTTTCCTGTTCCACGGCTTTGTGTATCGCATGAAATTTCTCCAATTCTGACACACCAGTAATACCATATCTGTGTGGGCAATCACGCAATGAGATGAGATTGTGTTTCACTTCCAGGATTTTTTGGCAAGCGCACCTTGCAGTGTTTCTCTCCACAAGTGTGCATCAACAAATTGTCTCTCAGGTTCGTTAACCCGTACAGCTTTTCTGATTTTGGCAGCAGTTGAATCTCTTATCACTGGTGAATGCTTCTTGCCTCTTGAATGCGCTGGTCAAACTGTGCGAGAATCATACCAGAGAAATGCACTCTTCTGATTCTGTGAGAAGCACGTTGACAGGTGAAGAAACAGAGATCTATGCTGTTTTTTTTTTTTTTGGTTTGGTTTGGTTTTTGCATCCAGAGTTAGCAAGGAAATATTTGGAAATAATGGGAAGGCTAAACAGTGTCCATGTTAATGTAAGCCAACATAGATATAGGGATGGCTTTCTTTCTGCTGGATGTCTGTGAGCAATAAGAGCCTACTCACACCCACAGAACTGCTTTGCACTTGCTCTGCTCTGATCTGGTTGTGACCTACTGTTAGTTAAGTACTACCTCACCTTGTACCCTCTCTCTTTCTCCCCCCTCCTTCTCTCACTCTCTCTCTCATTCTCTCCCTCATCTCTTCTCTCACTCTGCCTCCATCTTATCACCCTTTCTCTCTCTCTCTCTCTCTCTCTCTCTTTCTGCCTCTCTCTCTCCTTCTCTCTGCCTGGGGCCATTTTGCTCTTAGAGTAGAGTAAGCAGCCCATCAGTGTGCTCTCTCTCCCGACCTGCGCGCACACACACACACACACACACACACACACACACACACACACAGCCCACAGACATTTAGCCCCCCATCATTATCTGCTCTTCCTCTGGCAAATAAAACCGCAGAGCTGTTTCTCCCACATGGCACCGGGGCCACGCACGGAGGCAGCGGGCTCCACAGCCTGAGCCACGGGACACCTCTGCGCCATGCAGAGAGGAGAGGAGGCGCTCGCATAGACACTGCCCCTCTATCCCATCCACACACACACACACACACACACACACAAACACTCATATATACACTCATGCACATTGGTTAATTATATATACTCATATACACACCTACATGTACACCTACATGTACATACTGACATGACATACATACATACATGAAGCACACACACACACACACACACACACACACACACACACACACACAAAAGGCACAATTCATGCACTATGCAGGCCTCCACCAGCTTTGAAACACAATTACAGTTTGAGCATGTGCAACGTGTTGGGCAAGCCGTGTAATCACTCTACAGGTTTATACTGTTATCTGGTTAGGTGCAGGGGAGGCTGGAAGTGTGTCAGGGGGAGAGGTCACGTTAGGTCACATCTGTACTTGACACAGATTGCATTAAGGCCTGTTCACACCACTTCAAATAACTAGAAAGACAACTGCAACTATGAAGGGTTTTAGCGCTCATACTGATCAATGAAAATGAAAGTCTCTCAGGAATATTTTTCATATTTATTAATGTGATCCATAGTTCTCCTTCATGTCATGCCATCCCTTTGTGCTGTGTAGACTTTGCCAGTTTTATGAGCTAGAAAGCTATTTGCTGTCAAACAGTGGCTTTTTACAGTTATCGTTACACTTACTGTAAGCAGTGTGAATGAGCCTTTACAGCTAATGTGCAGAGGCTCATGGGTAGCTGTCCTCTGGACAGGTTGTACTCCTCTCATCCACGGTTGTCCGCATCTACATCACTTCACTCCATTTCCTTCTCTCTCTTCCCCCTCTCTCTCACTTTTCTCCTTCGGTGTGAGCGTGGCGCCAGCAGCTTTTTGGTGAATGTCAAGTGCGCTGCTAAGGAACTCATAGCTGAAAGTGATTATGCAGAAAGCAAGAGGCTGGGTGGCTTAAAGTCTTAGCACTCACTCCTCAGGAAAGACTTTTCAAATTATTTTTATTATCTCCTTCTCGGTGACTTGATGAAAGGAGGACATGTTTTTTGTGGGGTGGGAGGGCGAGGCTGAACTGTCTCAAATGTACTTGATGCCACTCAGAATGTGGCTGTGTTGTATTGCACTATCCAATGGTTGTTGTTTTTTTGTTTTTTTTTTGTGTGTGTGAGTGTTTATAAATTTTTAAAACAGCGCAGACATCTTTTGCAAAACCCAAATGTTATAGATTTTTTTTTTTTTTTGTAAATGAAAAGTAAAATCTTATTTGACATTGCAGAGTATATAGTTTGCATATTTGAAGATAATAAAAAGCAAATATTTTGAAGGGAATTGTCTGCATCTTTTGTCAGAACAACCAAACATACTGCACGTGTAAGTAAGTTAGCCTTGATCAGGATGTACAAAATGTCCAATTAAAACAAAACTGATGCCACGAAAAAAATCCAGTTAAGCAAGCGCTGCTGCTACGAAATAAATATCAAAACATAAACTCACATCTTAGCAGGATATTCTGCCAAAGCTCTGGTACAATAAACGCATTCAAAAGAAAAACCATTTTTTTCCCCCTTCACTGTGACTAAGAGAGACTGATGAGCATTTCTTATTAGATTACTTCACTGCAAACGCCCCCACAGTTGGCTCCTCTTGTTTAAGTCGCACCCACCATTCTGCTGTGGGTGCAGTGTGTTTAATACAATGAACACAAACCCTCTCAAACTGACATATACTCACTATACACCTCTTTATCATTGTGTGTGTGTGTATGTGTGTGTGTGTGTGTGTGTGTGTGTCTGTGTGTGTGTGTGTGTGTGTGTGTGTGCGTGTGTGTGTGTGTGTGTGTGTGTGAGTGATGTGTGCCATGCACAGCCAAGAGGACGGGCCCAAGGTAAGTCAGTTGACCTTCGACGACCTCCCCGGGTGAGACTTGCTCGTTCACCCCAAACATTCGAGCCATCAAATTTTCTCTTTCTTCTCTTCCTCCTCCTCCTCCTCCTCCTCCTCTTCCTCCTCCTTCTGTCAGTAACAAGGCCATGGCTCCAGTCAAGTGCCTACCAGGCCAATCTGCCCTTTCTCCTCCTTCTCCTCCTCCTCGACCTACTCATCTGCTTAGCCACGCTGCCAGTCTAGACCGCTTCTTAATGTGATTAGCCCTGGATAAATTAGAACTGCAATGCGAGACTGTGCCCAAAGCCAGTGGCGCACACACCACGGCCGGGTGCTGTGCCAGCGGCCACACCGCCATTCGTGGAGACGCGCTGAGGACTGTGAACACTGTGAACACACAAAGAAAGTGTCCATTTCAAATGAAGAAAATAGTATTTCTTTCCCTTTTTAGCTTGTATCAAATGTGTTGCATTTGAAACAAAGAAGGGGGAAGGCTGGGGTGGGGGAGGGGGAGGGATGGGGTGTCAACTTAAGGCCACTTGTTGCAATTGCGAGATCCTTGTTTGGAGTGTTATTTCGGGAGACAACGGCTGCCGATGGTCGTTACCAGGGAAACTGTTGGGACAGGGCTCTCTTGCTTTTGGTTGTGGTTGTGTAAGAACGAGAATGAGAAGGCTTGGGTTCTGATGGAGTGAAATATGCCAGCAGGAGTAGACTGGAGAAGCCTGGGTAGAATTAAACAGGCGTCTGGGTTGGGGAGGGGAGGGCTGTGCTGTGCTGTGCTGTTCTGTGCTGTGCTGTGCTGTGCTGGGAATATTGAATGTGCAGTGGTTTCTAAATTGGAATAAGTGCCAGGAGGCATAAGTTTCTGGAAACACGTCAATACTTTTCTCAATTCTTTGCATTTCTATTTAGAAAAGTAATTTTCTCTTTCTGTTTTGCCCTGGTTAATTGGTGAAAGCACAATTACCATGTAGCATAGTAAAATGTTAGTAAGTCTCAAGCCCCAAACCCCCCCCCCCCCCCCACCACCACCACCCCCACCCCTACCACCTCCACTACCACCACCATACACACACACACACACACACACACACACACACAGAATTCTAGATAGCAGAGACCTCTAGATTATATTTGACCCAGACTGGGGCTACTTCTGTTTTATGTCAGTTCTCCAATCTTACATTTTTCTCCCCCTCTTCCACCGCCCCCGCCCCCCTTCTCCTTCTGCAGTGAACGACTTCACAGTGATCAGGAAGAAGTTCAAGTGCCCGTACTGCAGCTTCTCGGCCATGCACCAGTGCATCCTGAAGAGGCACATGCGCTCACACACGGGCGAGAGGCCCTACCCCTGTGAGATCTGCGGCAAGAAGTTCACCCGCCGTGAGCACATGAAGCGCCACACACTGGTGAGTCCATAAGGGGGCAGCACTGAGCTCCAACATCACCACCACCGCCCTCAGCCAATTTCATATTTCATAAGCTTACAAACTGACTGTCTCTGAATGATCCAACCCATCCTTAGATGTTCTAGGCTCCTTTTCAAAGACTGAGTCACTGTTATTGTGGCAGCAGTCCAAAATTCAAACGGGCAAATTAACTCAACAGTGAAGTGAGTTGTTTGAACACACACATCACATTTATCCGTACACAACTCTAGTATTATCTGCTATTTCCAATGTCCAAGTAAGGGTGTGTGTGTGTGTGTGTGTGTGTGTGTGTGTGTGTGAGTGTGTGTGTGTGTGTGTGCATGTGGATGAACATAACCTGACATAACGGCTTGATTAGGCCCTTATGTCAGGTCTTGAAGCATGCAGTACTGAAGGGCTGTGCATGGCCAGAGGCAGTTTTTCAGGCAAAGGGTCATCTCAGGCCTCTGGGCATAACAACTGTAATATGAGTAAAGGGGAGTCAGTTTCATGAGGTGGGAAAGTTTTACATTTCCCCATAACTACACGAGCCTCATGAAGAAAGAACTGATGACTTCTGAGGTTCAAACTGAGGATAACAGAAAGCGAAAGAGAAGAGAGAGCAACACAGTGAATGAGAGGAAAAAAAAAAGTTACAGAGAGAGAGAAAGAGTGAGGTCAAACAGCAGGTCGTTGTCATGTCTGCCTTCGCTCAACAGTGAGCTCATTGTGCAAGGTCAAAGGGCATGACCTCGCCCGATGGCTTGACCTTCGCGGCCGTGCACTTTCTGCCAGGCCCGTGTTATCACAGTTAGCTATCTCATCAATCATCCCAGAGCTTGACACGGCAGAGAAAGCAAACCCGTGTTTACACCCAGAGAGCCCCACTTACTTCTTGTTTTCAGGCTGCTCAGTCAGGCTCATTCCACTCATGAGACTATCTGTTCCAAGAGTCTGTGTCAGCGCAGAGACTCCATGCTAAAACTTGTTCTCATAAACTGCGTGCTCCATAGCATTCCGCCCCATAGAATGTTCTGTGAGCAGACCTCACTAAATAACGAGCAAATCTGCAGTTCTGTTTAAAGTGAGCATGTTCCTAGAACTCCCACACTGATTATGGGATTTGCATTTCAACATTGTATTCATCAGTCACAGTTTCAGGTGCTTTTCACTGGTTTTAGATCACAGAAATATTTCTATTCTGCTACTCTACACATACACACATAACAAACACATACATACATACATACATACATACATAATGAACACATACATACACAATATACACACAGACACACACTACATACATACATGGACCATATACATATATACATATACATACATAGGCATAAATACATACCTACATAATATATTCATCATTCATATAGTCATCATGATGTGTTCCAGCAGCCATTTACATAGATCACAAAAACATACTCTAAATTACACACAACAGGGACATAAAAACCTTAAAAAAAAAAAAAGTGCATAATGCTGTGTTGTGTCAGTGCATTATAAATGGCCCATTTGTGGGATAGCACACAGTCTTGCTTGGCCACATTATACGACACTAGCTGTGGGATATTTTAATTAGCTCTCTTCATGTGGTCACTCACTATGCAGTGGCGCTATGCTTATACGCTTGGCAATAATCTCCCCTGCCATGTGTTAACTTTCTAAGTCTGTAACTATTTTACAGTTGCACAAAGGCATGAAAGCAGACACCCTGACATCTGTTATGAGGAAAGAACTTCTGTATGCATGTGCAAGCACACGCACACACACACACACACACACACACACACACACACATCCCCACACTCGCATTCACACATACACATACTCACACACACACACTCACATTCACACACTCACATTCGCACACACACACACGCGCACACACACACATCCCCACACTCGCATTCACACATACACATACTCACACACACACACTCACATTCACACACTCACATTCGCACACACACACACACACCACACGCACGCACACACACACACATCCCCACACTCGCATTCACACATACACATACTCACACACAGACACTCACATTCACACACTCACATTCGCACACACACACACCACACGCACGCACACACACACACATCCCCACACTCGCATTCACACATACACATACTCACACACACACACTCACATTCACACACTCACATTCGCACACACACACACACCACACACACGCACACACACACACATTCCCACACTCGCATTCACACATACACATACTCACACACACACACTCACATTCACACACTCACATTCACACACACACCACACGCACACACACACACGCACACACACACACCACACACACACACACACACACACATCCCCACACTCACATTCACACATACACATACTCACACACACACACTCACATTCACACACTCACATTCGCACACACACACACCACACACACACGCACACACACACACACATCCCCACACTCGCATTCACACATACACATACTCACACACACACACACTCACATTCACACACTCACATTCGCACACACACACACCACACACACGCACACACACACACATCCCCACACTCTCATTCACACATACACATACTCACACACACACTCACATTCACACACTCTCATTCGCACACACACACCACACACACATTCACACACACACACACACACACATACACACATCACCACACTCACATACACACACACACACATACACACACACACACACACACACACACACACACACACACACACACATACACTCACGTTATGGTGGTCCCCTGGAAAGCTATGGGCCTGTGCACAGAGCGGGCCGTTCAGCTCTTATCTCTCTTCCTCTCTTTGTCCTTTCTAATGACTCAGATAAACACGGGGGATTTGAATGCTCTTGCAAATAGAATTTACAAATTGGCTCTATAAGCAAACATTCTCTCTTCCTCTATTCTCTTCATTCTATTATCTCTTTCCTTTCATTTCTTTCTCTTACCTCGGCTCCTGTTTCAGTGCGTGTGTGTGTCTGCTGTCTGTTTCTTTCACTTTCTTTTCCCTCTGTCAGACTGTTCCTGCTCTTTTTGCCTGTGTTTCACTAGCAATGGTTGCAATGCATGGCCATAATGTTTGTTATTTTGTCAGGGTAAATGGAAATTGAACAGCATAATTTGTCCTTTTCTCTTGTTTCTCTCCCTGTCTTAGATTTATATGTTTTAATTTTACCACATTTTTTTATTACTTAGTTACATTGTATGTCTTGAGAAGTAAAGTAGGGTTGAATGTGAATGCACTCTGCCTCTCTCTCTCTCTCTCTCTCTCTCTCTTCTCTTCTCTCTGTCCTTCACTGTCTCACTCTCATTCTCTCTCCTTCTGTGTTTGTCCTCAGGTGCACAGTAAGGATAAGAAATACGTGTGTAAGGTGTGCAGCCGCGTGTTTATGTCGGCGGCCAGCGTGGGCATCAAGCACGGCTCGCGGCGGCACGGCGTCTGCGCCGACTGCTCGGGCCGTGGCATGGGCTCGCTGCTGGACCCGGGTGTGGACGCAGACGCCGACGGAGATGCCGATGCCTCACCCGATCACGACATGTACGCGGCCGACGGCGACCAAGACCCGGACGCAGACGAGGAGATGCTGCTGGGGGAGGCTGAGGAGGAGGCGGCAGCAGGTGGAGGAGGAGGAGGAGGAGGAGGAGGAGGAGGAAGAGGAGGCGGAGGAAGAGGAGGAAGAGGAAAGTGGAGAGAGCACTCAGGGACGGAGGATGGAACGGACGGGAACGAGAAGGAGGAGAGCGACTCGGCGCAGGAGGGCGACCCGAGGCCCGGCCGAGACAAGGACTTCGCCTGGATCTCTTAGTCTCGCTGGCGACTTCGACGACGGGAGGTCACGTTATTTTTTTGCACCCCCCTACCCCTGCCTGGCGGTTGAAGTGGAGGGGTCAGGTGTGTGTGTGTGTGTGTGTTCGCTGGCTTTAAGCGACACCACCACCAGTACACATGACGTGACGTGACGTGACGTGACAACATTGTTCTTACACACCTGTCCCTCAACAATAGGTCGGTGTCAGCTGAGGGTCAGTTTGAGCTCTTGACACACACACACACAGACACACACACACACACACACACATACACACACGTGTGTGTAGAGTGTTGCGATGGCGAGTAGACTGTGCAGCTGGCTGGATGGAAGACGAAGCTCTGAGTCTTCTGAGGACCTTTTGAGGCTTGACTTTGTTTTTTTTCTGCATTTCCGTGTTGTTGTTGTTTTTGTTTGTTTTCTTTGTTTTTTTTTTCCTATTTTTGTTTTCAAGCAGAGAGAGATTTTTTTCCAAGCTCCCGATGGCCTCTACTTTCCTGACAGCCATCGTCATGGTGATATGATGCTTTTTGACGGGTCATGAAGTTACAGTGGAAAAGCTATCAGCAACTATTTTTCTGCTCCTTGCCATGCAGTTGTCTGTCTGCTCTTGGAGCAGCTGGGGTGTAGTTGGGTGGTGGGTGTTGTGGGGGTGGGGTAAGGTTGAGTGTAGGTTTGGGGGGGGGGGGGGGGTACGTTATCTGTTGCAAAGCTGCTGGTGTCTGGTACCTGACAGACAGTGGCGAAGCGACTGCTTTTTTTTTTTTTTTCCTCCGCAGAGACACACTGCTACCACAGACTTGCACTTTAAAAGACGTCACCAAGCATTCCTGACCTAATCCTTCCTCTCTCAATCACCTCTCGCTCATTCCTACTCTCTCTTTCTCAACTTCCCCATCCAGTGGTTTACATTTGAATTCCCAACAAAAGAAAAACAACATTATCATGACCGCACCTACCTTTAAGGATGCCCATGTCCTCCTGACTGTTAGCTTTCAAGTATTTGTGCTAAGATTTTTTTTTTCTTTTTTTTTTGTACAGACACGAGCTGTCTGGCCCCACAGTGGCAGTAGTTGGCCTCTTGTACATACAGTAGACATATGAAACCCACATGACAATGAGGGGCAAGGGAGGGGTTGGGAATGAGAACACTATGCAGTATGTAAGAACGGATCCAGTTTCCGACAGAGAGAGAGAGAGAGAGAGAGAGAGAGAGAGAGAGCTATCCTATAGTGCTTTGTCGGTGTGTGTGTGTGTGTGTGTGTGTGTGTGTGTGTGTGTGTCTGTGTATTTAGAAACACATGTACCTGCTTTATGTCCTTACATAGAGATTCTGCCACTCCCATTATTCAGTGGGTAGACTTCCAGCAGAGCAGTTTCTAGGTGTGAGCGTGTGTGTGTGTGTGTGTGTGTGTGTGTGTGTGTGTGTATGTGAATGTGACTCTTGAATGTTGAACTGGGGAGGATGGACTCCCATAGTATGCCCATGCAAGCCATGTTCTTTAATTTTGTAAATAAAAACTCCTCCCTTTCCCTTGTTTATCCTGAAAGAAGTGCAGTACAGTACAGATTGCCTCTCACCCCTTTCTCTCTCTCCGTCTCTATCTTTATTTATGTCCCTTACACACATGCACACACACACACCACACACACACCCTTTTACAGCTATTTTCCACCCTAACGGATGGATCTCCAGAAGCTCTGTCCTGTGACAGGGAAGGGTGGGAGGCCGTGCTCCGACATGGTGACTATTTCTTATTTAAAGACGCGGAGACCTGCAGATATGCATCCAACTTTTCTTATTTAATGGACCTCGTCACTCCCATCCCAACGCTCCCGTTTTTTCTAACTCAGACTCTTTTTGGTTTTGTAAAGAATCGGACAGATGTTATATAAAACACATCCCCGCTTGCTCCCCCAGAGAGTACTGGAAGGAGGTGGCTTGTGTTGTAAAGTGATGTTTGCTTTTCTTTTTTTCTAATTGTTTATTTTGTCAAAAGCTTATTTATTTTTAAAAAAACAAACAAAAATAACAGAAAAAAAGTCTTTATTGTGGAATTACTGTTCAATTTTGACATTCCCCTCACCTGCTACCATGCGCCCAGGCACAAGGAACAAGCCAGAGTGTGTGTTTGCGTGTCTGTCCGTGTGGGTGTTGCAGTGTGTGTGTGTGTGTGTGTGTGTGTGTGTGTTTGTGTGTGTGTAGGTGGGTGGGTGGCCGCAGGAGCATGCATGTGTTATCCCTCCTTTTTCCTTTTTGAAATCGTTTAAATGTTTGTGCCAAGATATTTGACAATGGGAATGAAATTAATTCTTGTCCTACTATGATTAACAAATCCTTTATCTTATTATCTGATTATCAACTTTAATGTTATAATTATTATTACTACTATTATTATTATTATTATTATTTCTAAGTGCTGGATGCTAAGCTTCATTCTTGTGTGTTTAATTTGAATATCTTTTGTCTTCTATTAAGGGGAAAAGACTTTTCTACTTTGCCTTGTTGTTGACAGCAAGCCGTGCGGCTTCTCAAAAACATTTCTATTGTGCCAGTTTCCTGCTTTTTTGAGTTGGTTTAATGAACTGTATTTTCTTTTGACAAAGAAAGAGTACAAAAAGTCTGTCCAGATAACTTACTGGTTAGATGTTGTTGGAAAGGTATATAAATAGCACATGCTTCTATATTTACTAACATACACTAAGTAATGAATATTATACCAAAAAATAATCAAGTATACATTGTATACATTAAGTGCTTTTGTTTCAGTAGTTGGTGTGCAGGTGCAACGCTTTGAGTTCATTGTGATTTTTTGGTTTGGATTTGTTCTGTTTTCATTGGTTTTCACTTTTTTTGTTGTTTTCGTTTGGGAATGCACATATTTGATGTTCTGATCTTCGGAAGAACCTCTCTAAAAGGGTCCGCCGTCAGAACAAGACTGCAGCTTTAACTCTGTTGCCCTGGGAGACGAGTTTCCATGGTGTGCTCTACTGTAAATGAGACCGTCACGCTAGCCAGTTGGGAGAGGTGTGTGCTTGTGTGGACCCATGGGAAATGTAGTCCAGTGATGATGTGTGAGGTCCCTCACCTCTAACCACCATGGTCATGTGTGACCACCCTTCAACTGGACCATTCCATGAACTGCATGCATCACACCTTCCAGACCACGTCAGCATCTTCTATTTACTGATTATTTTCAGATCATTCTTTTAATCCTTTAACGGTGAAGAAGTAACTCAAAATCTAGTTAAATAATCAAATAAATAAATATGGAGAAATCGCTTGGTACATATGGAGAAAAATCTGCTGATTTGTATAGTTTTTTTTTTCCATAAGGACCAATTAGGAAAAATTGAGGCTTCAGACTGTTTGGGGGAAAATGACAGTATTGGCTTCTCTATAGTGGTGCTTTATTGGTCCATCTATACATGTGGTGTTTGGGGTGTTTATACATACCTGCATCTCCCATTCATGATTAACATGATTGTTGAAGCGGGTTGCAGCAAACAAACAAACAAAAGTATAATCAGGAAAACCCCTGCCGTTTAAATCCACTGCCCTACTATGTGCCTCAGTGTATTTGACCTTAATATGTGTGTGTGTGTGGTGTGTGTGTGTGTGTGTGTGTGTGTGTGTGTGTGCTGCATACTCTCAAGAGATGTGAGAATCGTGTCTTGACCCAGAAGGCAGTTTTTGTTTTTATTTGTATGTACCTATTGTTGCCATCTTTAAAATCACGAGGGAAAAGCCTGTTGTTTTAACTATGAACTAATCACGTATATTTGAAGCAGTTGGATGTAAATGGTTGTTTTGTATGTGTTTGTATGTTTTTATTATTGTTGTTGTTTTATTATTATTATTATTATTATTATTATTTGTGTCAGATCTGCTTTTCCCTTCTCACTGTTGCACGCCCAAGCCCCTGTCTGTCATACCAAAGCTGTGTAAGTGTCTGCTTGTTAGAGGCCCATTTTGACTGAACTGTAAAACTGGAACCACACAAAGAAGAACCAATTACAATTATTAGTAAATCATTACACCATCATATTCCTCAATTCAGACTTGTACTAGAATATTTGTATAAGTTCTACAACTGAAGCCATAGACATGGTCATGCTTAGAAGGAAAAAAATCAGAAAACATAATGGTATTTCACATTCTTGCTTTTGGGTTGGTTCTTTACGAGTGCAGTGTGTATACCTCCATATATAAATCTATATATAAAGTGCATAATGATATATCAGAATAATATATTATTTATTTTTTTCCAACAAGTTTTGAGTTGAATTTCTGTCCAAGAAGGAATTGCACTTGAAACAGTTTTTGTTGGAGAGACCATTTGAATATGACATTTTTTGTTCATTGCTCTAAACCTGTGTTCGTAAATGAAGTGTTGAATATCAAACAATCAAGGAGGAAGAAAATCCCTCTTGTTCTTTTTTTTCTTTTCATGATCTTTGTGGGAGAAGACGAGCTTCATGCTGAAGTCCTGTGTGTGATTGTTTTGAGAACTCACAAACTCTGGTCACAAGACTACAGGGCCTAGTATGCGCTTTTTGGAGCCTTTTTGACTACATGTTTTGTGGAAATAGCTTGATTATTATACGCAAAAACCAATCAGTTTCAATAAATTTGGGAAGTGCTGCTGATAATGTACTCAAACTGGTGGTGTCGCTTTGTGTGTTCTTTGTTTGTACACCCACTAGAGCTGTAGCTCTTGTTATAATATACAAATTTACATTTAGATTACATTAGATTCAATCTGTAGATGTAATGAGTGAAGTTTCATAAAACTGTATCCCATAAAATAGTGTTGTTTCCAACAAAACTATACATATGACTGACAGATTACTGTACTGATAAAATTCCTGCACTGCATAGGCTGGGCATGCAGTTAGCATGTCGCCTACACCCCACTAGAGGGCGTATGAGTGCATGTAAAACAGATGGGGGCTTTGTGATGAGCTTGGATTGGCACAGCTGATCTTAGCTGGGACTGGAGCAGTCAACATGAGACATGAGCGAGGGAGGCTGTGTGATCCACATTTATTGTCATCATCTCTCATCATCACATTGTAGGCATCAGAACATTACATAACTCTGCAAACGCAAACACACGCTCACACGCCCATCACTCAACCCTCCCACTTGTCCTTGCACACTACAGTGAACGTTCTCGTTTCACAAACAAGATTCCCATCAGGCAACGCAGTACATAAGTGGTACTGGACATGCAAAATAAGAAGAATGTCAACAACAAAAAAAAAGCATTTCAGAAAAACAAAATCAGTTAAAGCAGATGTGATAAAACATTTTTTTTGTTTAGCCAGGAACAATGAAAGAGGACAAAAATAGCCTTTCCAGAATGACAACAGGTCAAGCAAGTAAGTGTTTTGATCAGATACGATCAAAAGAAAAACCCACTGGAAGCATTGAATTTTTTTTTTTTTTTTTTTTTTGCTCTATCAAGCTAATATCAAAAAAAAACAAAATGTGATATTCACTTAATTTTTTCTTCTTTGAGAAGACAATCATCCAAGTATGGAGTAAAGAAAGAAAGAAAAAGAAAAAAAAAAGAAAGAAAGACACATTTCTACACATTGCTTGGGTCTAGCTTAATGCACTGGGTAAGGTCATGGATAGTGACATGGTGGGAGGAAGCAACAACACTGAGTATGACCCAAGACACGGACAGAGGGAAGAAGAACATACACATAGACATGTATGTCCATGGACAAAGAACACTGCAAAAAAAGAAGGAAAGAAAGAAAGACAGAAGGAAAGAAAGAAAGAAAAAAACAAGAACAATGGCGTAGTTGCAGATTGGAATGTGCTGGGCACAACAACAGCCCCCCCCCCCCACCCCTCCGAAACAATAAAATAAAAACCTCAAAACAACAAGCAAAATAAATCTTCAAAGTCTGTATGACCTGACAACAGTGCAGGATCTAATTATGCCATTTTTCCATTCTCTCTCCCTGTCTCACGCAGACACACACACACACACACACACACACACACAACAAAACATTTGCTCTATCTGAAATCAATATTTGGAGCAACATAGAAAAGGAAGAAAAGAGAGACAGCAAAAGAGAACTCTTGACTTAATTCTGGAGTACACTGGAAGCGTGTCATTTAACAGAGGGGAATGAGACAACACTGCTGCTGGTTCTTTAGCGGTGGAGAGAGTGGTCAGAAGAGGCTAAGATGGTCACCAAAGGTGAGGCAAGAATAATACAAAAGAAACAAACAGAAGACAGGCATCTTTTTTGTAGATTTTACATTCAATGTTTGATTTTTTTTTGTTTGTTTGATTTTGTTTTTCTTTTATCTCCTCATTGCCCTGTAACCACAATATACAACAAATATTTACATGTTTCTTCAACTATAGCTTTTCAATCATTTAAAAAAAAAACTGCAAAAATCCATTAAACAGTTTAATGAAAAACAAAAACATTTCCATATCATAATATTACAAAAATGAGGACAAAAATTTAACTGAAACATCTCTCTGTGTTTTCCTTTGTGTAGTGTCCAGGAGAGCCCTGACATTGATGCACAGTATCCATGGTGATGTGTCACTGCCTGACAACTCTCTCTGTCAAGACCCAGTAAACCTGAATATTCAACCTGTTTTCATAATTTGTCGTACTGGTAGACGTTTGATTTCTGCGATTCAAAACTTAAGACTGGATAACAATTGGATAATTTTCTTCTGTTTTACATTGGGAGTCAACAGTATTGAGACAAAAAGTCAACCCCTGTCTGCCACCACAGAGACAGGTTATCAAGTTCTTGAACTAGACACTGCACATAGGTTTGCAATTCACAATGAAGCTCCTTAGGTCTGTTATCATAAAACAAACATAAGCCTGGGTGGCAGAACAGAAAGCCAGCTGAGTGAAAGTGTAAGCCATATCAGGATAGCTTCAATGAAACAAAGAATGTTTCACAAATGGCTAATCCAAAAAATGTGTTGCTAAGCTAAGTGTCAGCTGTTGTGGTGAACTCAGGCGGAGGCAGCCAGGGCATTGTCTCCCAAAGGCACAGTATCTTAAGTCATACAGAGAGAAACACAGAGATATTGAGAAAGAGAGTGAGTATTGTGTGTGTGTTTTCAGAAACCTTACACTCTTATTTCTATTTAATGATCATACGACAGCATTAGGAAGCAGGACAGTGACATAACCTCTGGATACCGGCAGCCTGGACACCAACCAAACAGCCGCTAAAGGGTTAAACTCAGACTGCTTATAGATTGACCAGACAAAGGGGTCATGACTGCTCAATGCCATAAAGTACCGCCCACACACACACAGCTTATAGTTCGGGAGGGGAGGGGGACTCACCCTTCTCCCTCACCCTCCATTCTGGCACACTATGGCAGTTGTGACCATAAACTCAACTCTCAACTTCAAAAATGAAAAAAAAAAAACAAACAAACAAAAAAAAAGTATAGAAAAGGAAATGATCTCATTATTTGTTTTTAAAGATCCACACAGAAATACACGTTTTTGTGCAGTACAAGTTAGTGCAATTTGATTTTACGTCTTATATGTATTTATGTATGTATATATTCTTTTCTTTTTCCCTCATGATGCTGTTCTTCTCATTGGCACTTGAAGTGAACGTTTATTATTTTTCTTTCTTTCTTTTTGTACGACCTTGAGGGGTACCTACCTCACTCTCTGTCCATAACACAGACGCTTTGAGCTGAGGGGTAAGCACCGACCCAAACAGGGAAGAGCACCGCACCAATGGCCACCAGCCCACCAGTGTAGTCACTGGGCACTGCTCTGCAAAGCAGAAAAACTGACAAGCCTCTGGACTCCACCTCGCTTTCTCTGGATTACAGTGCTGTTAACTTCTGGCAGCTATTCCTGTGCATTCTGGGAATGTTCACATGTTGTTTGAGGCACTTCTGTAACGCATTGGTTTAAAAATAAAGGGTGTCTTTGACATGTCCACCAACACACTGAGGGCCTGTATCTAAGCCATGCGTATGTATACTGTTAGTCCAAAAGCATTTTCAGTTTTGCCATAACTATTACACTCACTAAACCTTTCACTGAGGGATCTATTGGGTGTCTTGGGCAGTATAAATAAAATTCTTCTGATTCAGACGCGCCCAATCACTGATAGTATGATTTTAATAACAATCTTCTAGGTAGGTTGGGCTGATCTTAGGCCAGTTGCTTTTCTCCCCGTAGGGTGTTATAGCTGCCCTGAAGACAGTTCAAAGGTGATGCCTACTCATGCAAGTGGAGTCCCATAGTGCTGTGGCCACCTGCGGGGGCGAATGTAACGACTCTAAGTGACATGAGCCTGTGAACAGTCTTATGAATGTGACCTGCAGGACAGTCATTTAAAATTCACTCACTCGGAAGGGGGTAAAACGTATCGGACAGAGAGAGGTCGAAAGAGAGAAGAGAGAAAGAGAGAGGAGCTGGTTGAGGCCAACATACAGCAGAAACTACATTCAAAGAGGTGTCTACAATCAAAACAGTATTTAAGGGAACGGTGATCTGTCTATCTACAAAAACAAAAAAAAAATATGGATTGTAATCTTGTAATGCTTTTGTTTGAAGCAAACAAATATAATGTGTGAATGGTTTTATACTGAGGAAGAGTTTTACGGGAAGCAAATAATCCCTTCACAGATCAGGGTGTTTAATGAACACTATCATTTTCATTCCAATGTACTTGGCAACTACATGACTATATGGCACCAAATAGGATATTCTAAAAAGGCAGAGTGCGGCCCACTTCACCTCATTGCCCCAGTCTTTTCAATATGCGGACATCTGTAAATCCATGTGAATTGCCTTGTCCTGAGTCTAGACCGTTTACATTGTGTTGAATGTACACACGCTGTTGTTATTTCTATCCAAGATAGAACATGGAATGTTGGGTCACATGGTCCCAACACTTTAGTCGCCTAGCTACTAATGCTACATTTCATCTGATCTGAATTAGCTTTTTTTTTTTTTGAAGAAGGCAACATCCAAATCGCCAACAAAGATTGTTTGAAATAGATGTTTACCTGATTTTACTTGGATCCTATGAGGAAACCTTTGCTAATCAGGGCTATGTCCTGCAGAGGCATAAGTGACTGTAGTAATACTGTAGATTGATATTGATTTGTTTCTTAGTATAAAAAAACTACGTGGTTATCAAAAAATACCAGACATTCATACCAGAAACACATCCTTAAAAAAAGCAAAGAAAAAAAGAAGTATCAAAGTGAGCAGACATCATTCTATGCTAAAAACGTCCTCAGATAAACGTCTTAGAAAGATACTTTGTTTTGTGAGTGAATCTCCTGGGCCTGCTGCAAAATCCATTGTAGTTACAGCCACAGAGGACAATCAAACTGTCCCTATCAGGGAGCTCTACACATTTGTCTAAATCAAGGTGCATATTGGTGAGGAGGTACATAGACAAACAACAAAATATATATTCTTATATATTTGTACTGTACATATTTGTGTATGTGTGTGTGTGTGTGTTTGTGTGTGTGCATCTCTTTAAAACATGAGGGATGTTATTTGGTGCTTTTGATTGTAACAAGCAAGTTTTCCATCCTGGTGATGTCTGAATACAAAGCAAGCTGATAATAATGACCATGTCTTATTTGCTTCCCGCCAAACTGCTGTGGATATAAAGAAAGCTTCCAGCTGACAGTGTGTGTATTTGTGTGTGTGTGTGTGTGTGTGTGTGTGTGTGTGTGTGTGTGTGTGTGTGTCAGCGGTGGGGCTTTGCGCTTGACAAAGATCACCGGTTTGGCTTTGGTTCTCCGGGAGTCCACAATAAAAAACGGTGCCAGTTAGTGCAGCTCAACAGGAGTAATCCCTGGAAGATGCCGAATCTGGGCCATGTCTGGGCCAGGTCAGTAATGGATCAGGACCATATCTGCGCTAGATTCAACAGCAATCAGGGACTCTCATGATCAAGATCAAATTGAAGGTTACAGAAATTGAATGCATGAATAGTTGAAAACAAACACAACCAAAACATAGCTTGTTTTTTTTTCTGACCAGTCAAGACTGCCATGTTTATAGAATGCTACACACACACAAAAAAAAAGCTGACCAGAAATCTTCAACGACTGTCTTAAAATGAAGACAGACCAAAATAAGTAATTGGAAAAAAAAACTTCTGAATTAGGATTTGTGTTACATTTCTTCCTTTGCGGTTTCTTTTTGATTCCTCTTCAAAAGGAAAAAAACTCAGCCACCAACCTAAGTCCACCAACAACCAATTACCAATAATATGAAATATACCAGTTCTTTGTTTTGTCAAAAAAAAAAAAAACTTTTAAAAAAAGATTTTTTTTTGAGCATTTGTTTTGTATGTTTTCATTATGAAGTAGATACGATTACATTTTTTCAGTGTTCTGCTGGTTAAGGGTGTTTGGAGCTCCCTCTGGTGGTGTGGAGGAGGAAGAAGAAAAAAAAATAAAGTAGTCAGTCCCAGAGTTGGGGCCCTCACCTCACCAGTGTGTGTCCAGCCCCTGCTGATGGGGGAAAGGCTGCGGAGAGGGGGAACCTGAGCCAGAAGCAAACCCAGGGACAGGGACTGGGGCAGGTTGGACCAGGCTGTACTGCAGAGGCGTCTGTTGGGCTCAGGCTCCGGCGCTCTTGTTGGAGGGGAGTGGCGCTCTCTCCAGGGGCTCAGTCGACAAAGCGCTGGCAGGCTTTCTTCCAGCGGCAGGCCGTGCACCACAGGTCTCTCTTCTCCATGCCGTACACCTTGCGGCACTTCTTCGCCTCACCGCGGGGCTTCCTGGGGTGGGTTGTCAAGAACCATGAGTGAGCGGGAGGATACCTGATCAGACCGTGGGACGACAACTGGCTGAAAACATATATATGGATACTAGACTCCTTGTCTCTCTTTTTTGTTTCTCTCTAAATTTCTCGCTTTCTCACACACACACACAGACACACAGACACACAGTGGCATGCTACACACACTCATGCATCTAAACACACACACACACACAGTGGCATACTACACACAATCATATATCTACACACACACACACACACACACGCACACACACACACGCACGCGTGTGGGTGCTTCCTGTACCTAGTGCCAGAGGCCGGTTTGGGAGCAGGGTTGGCGGCAGTGGCGTGGGCCTTGTTGTTGTTGAGGGTGGTGTGAGTGGCCAGCTGCCTCTTCTCTCCAATGCTGACAGTGCGGATGTGACTCATTGGGCCCTGCAGGGGAGCGGGGGAGGACAGGGAGAGAGAAAAAGAGAGAAAGAAAGAGTGGGTCAGAGGTCAGGGGTCAAAGGTAACTCGGCCATGCATTGCGGCCAAACAGCTAGTTCAGACACTGTTCATACTTGCTGAGATGTTCTTGCCGCTACAGCCTCAAACTCTTGGAGCAGAGTAGAGCAGACACTCCCACCACACGCTCTGTTCAGTAACGCTACACTGAGCCAGCTTTCAGGGTGCTGGGGGATCTATCTGGGTTGTCTGTTCCACTGAACAGAAGAGGAGGGGAAAGACACACACCCCTGCCCACACGCACACACACACACACACACACACACAGACAGACACAGCATTCTGCAGCTGACAGGTTCACCCTGAAATTGGCGAGCAGAAGTAGCGAGGGAGAAACAGGAAGTCATGCAAAAGCAAAAAAAAAAAAAAAACAACAGTGAGAGAAGCACAATAACAAAGCAGGGGGTCTCTAGAAAGCCACAACAAGAGCTGTGTTCCATAGCATAGCACTGCTCTGGAGAACTGCCTGCAGATGGATTTTAGAACTGGACAACTTTACACACTCTAAGACATTTGATCAGTGGTTAGTGCAAACTGGGACCTTAAAATGACTCTGCTGCACACTAGGCAAATGACAGTGTGTTACTCAGAGAAGTATAGCTAAGCATCACTTTATGGCTATAGTAAAGAATGAGAGAGGGGGGAGAGAGAGAGACTGAGAGAGAGTAATTGGTGGTAAGTTGGAAAGAATAGCATGTAAATATGAGTGGAGAAATATGTAAGCAGTATGGAGCATTGAAAGAACTGAATAGAGGAGTATGCAGAGTATTATACTGATTAATTGAGTATGCAGTATGGAGTAGGTGTGAGTTATGCAGTTTGGAGAGTAGTTGGCTGATGTTTCCCTGATGGTTTTAGATGAAGGTGATGGTGATTGGCCAAGCTGCTCACCGGTAAGCCTTTAAAAATGACAGGGGGAGACTGCCAGGACACACTGATCCCATTCTCGCTCTCAACCGCCTCAGAAGACATGGGAATGTTGACAGGGGCAGTGGCCTGGAAAAACACAGGTGTGTGCAGGTGAGACAGTCAGGCAGATGAGTGCATAGGGCTGGCAGCAGAGGAAAGAACCTGGCTTCGGAATTCTGTCCTGGAATTTTGCCCCGGAATTTTGCCTCAAAAATCTGGCTTGGAATTCTGCTTTGGAATCTTTGCACTTGTCTTCTGCCTAAGAATGTTGCTCTCTCTTTTCAAACTACCTAAAGTTACACAATACAAGGGACTCGGCCTCCACACATACAATGTCCTCACTCTCTCTGCCTCTGCACACACACATACATAACCACTTTCATCCCCACACGTACATGCACATAACCACTCTCACCCACCACACACAGATACATACATAACCAATACAGCCCCCTACAACGCACACACACACACACACACACACACACACACATTCTAAACCTTCACATACATTCACCCACACAAGTCCAGTGCAGCAGCTGGACTTGCAGATCGACACAGATTGCACAGGGGTTGCCATAGAAACCAATTCTAGTCGCATATAAAATGACCTCCTCCATACACACACGCACTCACACACTTGTGACTCAGAGGGGGGAGGCCAATCAACATTGGGTGCATGTGGGCACACAATGTTGGCCTATGACATGTATCCAGCTATAGTATAAGACCACCTACAAAGTCAACAGTCAAAGAGATAGAGAGAGAGAGAGAGAGAGAGAGCAAGAGCAAGAGAGAGAGTGAGAGAGAGCGAGAGTGTTAGCTTCACCGTGACTCATCGGGAGTTCAACAAAGAGACAAAACAAAACAAACGACACGGACAGACAGACAAACAGACAGAGGTGACGCCACAGAGCCGATGAGGTCACAAGACCCCTCTTTGACCCATAGATGTATGCTGTAAAATGACAAACGACAGAGGAAATCCTTGGCTACAGAAAACAATGTGCTTTTTTGTTCAAGGTGTTGTCGTTTAGTTGTACCTGGTAGGCGTGGTCAGTGCGGATGTGGCAGAGCGCGGAGGGAGCCGATTGGCTGAGAGGCGTGTGGAAGACCTGGTGGTGCTGGGCAACGTCACAGCGGGCCAGTGGCGGTGCCAGGTCGGAGGTCACAGAGGGGAAGAAAGGGGGTGGGCCAGCCGTGGTGGGTGAGGTTGGCGTCAGGCTGGACAGCCCCTCTGACAGTGAGTCCACGTTGACCTCGATCTCTGTGTAGTAGAAGTCCTCCTCGCCATCGCTGTAGTCTGAGTCACTGTTCCGCCTGATAGAGGAGAGAGAGGAGAGAGAGAGAGAGAGAGATGTGGGAAAGGAATTATTTTAATTGTTTGACTATTGCAATTGCCAGCTGTGTAAAGACATTGTTAGCTTTTGTTCAATGCTATGCATATTGAGGCAAAAAGAGCAAAAGGATGCTTTTATACTAGTCTGCAAACAATTCTGAGTTCACAGAGGTGGGGGTAACTTGTTCTTGAACATCAGAACAGATGATGAATTGCAGAGCACTGAATGCCCTCAGTTATCCTTTAAATGGCATCCTGTTTGTATAAATGGGACCAACCGACCCTGGACTGGCATTGTGAACTGATTGCCTTTTTTCCCAGTTGTTCTCCCATCTGCCCACCAGAGGGCAGTGTGAGGTGTTTAGTCAGGTCCTGGGCACTGCCTACCTCTTTCTGTGTGCTTTGCTAAGAGTGGTGCAGCAACAGAGGTCTATATAAAAATACCAGCGCTGCAGCCAAAACTACAGTCCCTGTCTCTGTCCCTGCCTCGGTGTCCAAGCCTGCGTCGGCCACCCAAATGTTTGGCAACACTTTGACAACACTTTTGGATGGTCTGCCTTCAGAGACTTCAGAGACTAGGGAGTTTGTTGAAATTCAAACCCAGTCCAGCTTGCCTACAGAGAGTTTAGAGTTTGTTGAAATTCAGCTATAGCTTCCCCAATTGCTCACTCAAAGTCATTTTTATAAACCCTAACCTTACCCTTAAAACATGACTTGTAGTTAACAGAGTTTTAGTGGATAGTTCATCTGTAGAGTTTCAGTGATTAGTTCATCTGGATTCTAAGCAGCTGTAAGCTGTCTAATAGCCTGGGTGAATCCTGACATCCTGCTAGCAAATCTGATTTCCTTCTGCAGATCCATCGGTAAAGTCAACCCATTGCAGCTATTTCCAAATCAAACAAAATTCCGGGAACCAATCACATCTGCTTACCCAGCATGGGGCGGGCTTTATATGATGCACAAACAATGATGGCATCTGTGTCTATGGTTAAACTATTGGTGTGTATTTTTCTTTGAACAAAACTTTATTTTAAGTTTATTTAAACCCACAGTTTACATGAAAGCTGCTGCAATTTCCGAAAGATTGTAATAATTCAGTGCAACTTCAAATTTCATGCTGGCTTTGTCCCTGGAGATGAAAAGGAATGACTCAACTCCAGACCAACTATGAATGATTGAGCTGCTGTCTGAGTTCACCCAGGCTAGCAGTGTACAGGAGAATACCCAGAGAAAATGTTCAGATGTACCAAGAGAAATCCAATGTTCTCCGTGAGAGAGAGAAAGGGGGGAGGGGGCAACACCAGATCCAATTCAGTTAACATGCACAGGGCAATGATCAGTCTAAAACTATTATGACAAATGTCTGCTTTAAGAGCGCTTGTTTTTTTGAGAGAAGAATGCCAGTCCTCTGTTTGTTGACCAAACAGAAAGTATAACTAGCAGAAACTTGTCTGCTTATCTTACAGTTGGCGAAACACAACCCTATACTGCTGAGGTGTGCAGAATCAGGCCTCTCAATCTGTAATTGGCGGGTGCCTCTCTGACAGTACATTGCACTTAATCATGCTGCGTCTAAAAGTGGAAGAAATTTCACGGGGTGTTTTTAATTATAACTAATTACTAGATATTTATACCAATATATATTAAAGCCATGTTTGAAGTTAATCCCTTCAGCTCCCTGAAGGGCCAAGCCTCCCCCAGTAGGCCTGTTCCCATTTGCTTTGGCTTTAACTAACGAACCACACCCTCATCAATGGGAACACATTACACTTGAACTGGCAGAGCCAAACATTGGGTCTGGACAAAACAGGACTTTTATGTCGGGCCAATGAAACAGAACAGAGCCTGGTGGACTCAAACGGACCAGGCATGACCAGAACAGAACAGAACAGATGAAGTGAAAGCCCATCGCAATAATCCAATCTGAGAACCACCAGCAAACAGTGGCAGGTAGAAGACTATGATCACACAACCAAATACAAACAACAGCAAAAACAGTAACAGTATCAGACAGACGAGGAAAAGGAGGAGGAGAGGAAGAAGACGAAGAACAAGAGGAAGAAGACAAAGAAAGACAAATTTGATGGACAGAAAGTGAGAAAATAGCATTACAGCTTGGTGGCAAATAGCAGACAGTGCGTGGATGGGCCATGTGGACGACCTACCCCAGGTGGACAGTGCGAATGTGCCTTTGGATCCCTGAGGACGTGCTGAGGACCTTTTCACAGTTCTTCCACAAACACTTGAACATCACCTTCATGGAATTCTGCAAAACACAGACAAACACACACACACACACACACACACACACACACACACACAGAGAAGTGAGTGGATACAATGATAGGGCTCATCACCACAGCCTACAGATATGAGAGATACCACAATGAATGTGTGAATGAGTGTGTGCGTAAACATGTGTTTAAATGAGAGAGGATGAGGATGAGTCACAGAGAAACTGGGCACTGTGTGTGTGTGTGTGTGTGTGTGTGTGTGTGTGTGCGTGTGTGTGAGATAGAGAGAGAGATAGAGAGATAGAGAGAGAGAGAGAAAGGGAGAGCTGTGTTTATGTGTTTGAGCAAGCTGCATTACTTATGTGGTAGAGTGCAGTTCTTAAAAAAACCAGAGATTGCTGAAGGTCTACTCCATTGCCAGCATGACATAAGCACACTATTAATCAATCCATTTCACCAGTTTTCTAATCCGGGTCTGTGGGAGAGGACTGAACACTGGCAGGCAGGGACACGCCAACTACACATCCATGTGCACTGTTCTTTCAGTCTTCTTCCTATGACTCTCTCTCTCTCTCTCTCTCTCTGTCTTTCTTTATAGCTTCATCTCTCTCTATCTCTCTCTTCTCTGTCTCTCTCTTTATAACATGATTACCCTCCATCTAACAGGTTCTGTGTGTGTGTGTGTGTGTGTGTGTTTGTGTGTGCATGTGCATGTGATATGCTGTCAGCACCTTACCGCACCTCTGTCATACCCTGCTGCTGACACACATCTCATACACCACGCACACACACACACACACACACACACACATACACACACGCGCACACACACATATACACACAGAGAGCCCAGCTCCGCCGCGATGGCAGATAAAATCTCATTATGTTGAGGAAAGCTTCAGATATGTCACCACAGTGCAAAACCGCAGCCTTCTTCAACCCCCCCAGCCTCCAGAACCCCTATACACCTCCCCACCCCCACACACACACACCCACCCACACCCACACACCCAGATCCCTTGATCTCTGTGTCCGTCAAGACTCTCCCCATCCTTATTTCACGAGCTCTCTGTCCCAACGTCCAGAGCCACACCACACACACAAACTAGCGTCGACTAGCGACGGCAAACTAGCGACGACTAACTAGCGAGACCAAACTAGCGACGCCAAACTAGCGCCGGCTAACAAGTCCTGGTCTTTCATTTTCATGTTTCATTTTTTTTTTGTAATTTCTTTTCTTTTTTTTTACTTATCACAACACCGGTTTCAGACACAAGCCCAGACCAGCAGTGCTGTCAGGAGGGATTGTGTGGTGTGTGTGTGTGTGTGTGTGTGTGTGTGTGTGAGTGGCACATGTGTGAGTGTGGGTGTGTGTGTTGGTATCGTCTTTCACCAGCATGACAAAAGGGTGAAAAAAAAACAATGAGAGATAAAGAAAAAAAAAAAACTGGTAAAATTAACCCTTTCACTTCTCTTCATCGGCACAAACACTTCACTGTCATCTCTCTCTCTCTCGCTCTTTCTCTCTCTATTTCCACATTCCTCATGGCCATCATGGCTATCTTGTCACATGATAATTACCTTCCTATAATATGGTGTGAATGACCCGACTCAAATGTAGCAAACTCCAGATTAACTGTATTGTAACTCCAGATTAACTGTATATTAATTTTCATTTTTTAATGGCTAATATTGCTGCCAAATTTGCTCGGGGCATTCTATGGGGTGTGTTCCCTCCCTGCATGCTAAACTAACCCAGCAATAAGCCTGGCTACAGTTGGCGCAGTAAACCTTGAAGATTATGGGTCATGTTGAGTCATATCGTATTAAATGCACCTTTACATCTGAAATGACATTTCTCTATTGATTTGCACTGATTTGTTTGACACTGGCACTGCAAGAGAGTAGTGTCTAATGCTAGCTGGATAGCTGGTGCAAACTTTTCTTAATACTCTGAACAAGTTCATTTAGCCATGTTATGTTCAGTTTATCTTCCATGTTCTTATACACAGCCTTGATATTAGTTAGCTGTGAGAAAGCTTCTTCAGTAGCATCTACTTCAACCTCACCAACAGCACAGTCATCCAGGCATGAGCAGACAGAGAGTGCTGCATCTAACTTGGGTCTGCGTTGTTATCAACTCCAACTCTTCTCCGCTGACCCTTCTGGTCTTGGGACCGACAGCTAAAGACTAGACTGCAAAATTTCAATTCCGTAAAACAATATGTAACAGAGGTCAGCCTGCACCGTCCAGGCCGGGACTTGAACTCACAACCTCACACTGACAGCGGCCTCGGAGCAACCAGGAGGCGAAGGCCCTAGCCAGACGACCAAAAAACGCTGGCAATATCGCTGCTCTGACTCACTACTCATAGGTCATAGTCAATATGTCAGCTGAAATATAATGAATCCCTACAAGTATAATATGCACCTAAATTGGGACTTTTTTGTTTTTGGGGGAGGTTAATGACCTAAAACCCTTCTCCGTTTAAATTTGAACTGATTTACATTTAAATTAGTTTTAATTTGTACTTTAAAACAGTGCCAGCTCCTAAACAAAGGTAAATATAGAGAGGCTAGCTCTATGTTTGGATTCCTACTGTTGTCTCCTACTCAACCCCCAGGAGAGGGCAGGAGCGTGAGACAGCCGCTACCCCATACCAGGACTCCAACTCTGGGCACAGGTTCTGTACCCACCCACCCCTTTAGTCAATCTCTCTCCCACAGCAAGGTGAGAAGAGAAACCTAGGGAAACAGAGAAAAACACAGAATCAGAGAAAGAGAGGAGTGGAGAGAGAGAGAGTGAGTGAGCGTGAAAGAGAAAGGGGGGGGGGGGATGAGGACCTATTGGCTTCCTTGATATTGAAACCACATTTACATCTTGGACCAATTCCACGGCCTCTCCCCCAACTGAGGAGAAGCAGAAGAGAAGAACGAAGAGGAGAAAAAGTGGGACAAGAAAAGAAAGAGAGAGAGAGAGAAAAAGAGAAAGAGAAAAAAGAACAACACTCCATCATGTTGTGGAAGGCGAGGGGGCGATGCAGCTTAGCTGTCCCGGGGCCAACCCACAGTCAGGGGGCCCTTAAATCAGCACGTGTGAACACTTCTCTTCTTTGCACACACTCACTCACACACACACACACACACACACACACACACACACACACCGCCCATGGCCCCCACAACTCTCCAGACAGAGCATGGGGCCCCTCGTTCAGAGACTGACAGCTCGCTCCAACACAGATGCTTGGTTGCTCGTTTGCCCACACATCTCCCTCCCTCCAGTTTGTGTCCATTAATGATTGATCGGCTGAATTTCCTCTTGCCGTTTTCTGTGATTATTTAAGCTAATTGGTTTGACTCATTCCGCTCTATAAGTGTGGAGGAGGTAAAAAGTTGGAGGTTTGTTTGGATGAGTGAAAGTGTAGTGAGATGAGGAATGGGGTGCGTGTGTGTGTGTGTGTGTGTGTTTATGTGTGTGCGTGTGTGTGTGTGTGTGTGTGTGTGTGTGCATGAATAAACATGTGTGCATAATTTTTATTTCACATTTATATTTCTATGTCAGGTGGTGACTCGCCTTGCATTTCTGTGGGATGATGGGGTTCCCAAACCAATCAGTGTGTGTGTGTGTGTGTGTGTGTGTGTGTATGAGCAAAACAGTCGTAGCCTACCAAAAAAGGCTTGGTAGCATGTAGCGTGTTTACTGTCGCCTTTCAGTCACACAGGTGGTGACATTGGGATTATACAAAAAAGGTCTAAAAAGCAAAAAACATTCAAATAAAATTGTAATAATTTAAATTTTATATTTCTATTTCTCTGTCAGGTGGTGAATTGCCGTGCATTTCTGTGGGATGATAGGGATCCCAAACCAATAGTGTGAATGTGTGTGTGTGTGTGTATGTGTGTGTGTGTGTGCATATGCAAATGTGGTGTGTGTGTGTGTGTGTGTGCCTGGTGGCTAACCTTGCGTTTCCGTGGGATGGGGTCCTCGAACATGAAGTGCGGGCTCTCATGTTCTTCGTTGGCATCGTCGCCCTGTGTGGACAGCAGGAAGCCCTTGCCGGCGTCAGTGGAGAGGGGCGGCGAAGGCGTAGAGGGCACTGACTGGTCGCTGGCATCCCAGCTCCAGTTGCCACTGGTGGAGCTGCTGTAACTCGCCGAGAGGCTCTCTTTCCACCCCCTGCTGGACAGCTCCGGTACTGCAGCTGAGGAGAGATGGGTGAGGGGGAGTGCAGAAGGGAGCGGTTTGGGGTCAAACATATAACACACAAGTGTGCTCTTCTATTCCTGACCTCAGTGATCTGAACCCTGTGACCTCTGGGGGCTGGCTTGGTGGATTGGACACACACACACACACACTCTGAATGGGCTTAGGGGGCTGTGAGTAGCGTGGAGAGGGTGGACAAGGGCTCTTGTCTTCTTTGTCTGGGGGCCCATGTTTTAACCCAAAACTCCTCTCAATAGAACAAAACTAATCTGCTTACGATTTTGTCTGTTTTTGTTCCAAAAGGAGTGAAAAGAAGACAGGGGGAGGAAGAGAGTGAGAGATGGAGAGAAAGAGAATGAGAGAGCAAGGAAAATACACAAGGGGCAGTGAAGGGGTTAAGTCATCGCTGGGTTCATCCTGTTCACAGGATTGAAAAAGAAAACACATGCGCTTGTGATGCCCGGCGTGTGGGTGGGGTGGGGGGTGGTCGTGTGGAGGACACAGGGGCCATCTCCCCCCTCCCCTTTGCCCTAGTGACTACAGCTCTACTAACAACAAGTACTGTAGTCACGGTCATAGAAAAGACAACATTGCCGCCAGGTTGGAAAGTCTAGTGCTGGAGATTTAGGCTAGATGTACAAGTGCAAGTGTGAAGATGCACTGTGTGTGTGTGTGTGTGTGTGTGTGTGTGTGTGTGTGTGTGTGTGTGTGTGTGTGTGTGTTGCAGGAAGTGCCAGTGTGTGTTTGTGTGTACATGTGCGTCTGTGTGTGTGTTGTGTGTGTGTGTGTGTGTGGTGTGTGTGTGTGTGTGTGTGTGTGTGTGTTGTGTGTGTGTGTGTGTGTGTGTGTATACCTGGAGCTGCTGCTGAGGAAGGATTGAGGACCAGAGGACTGGTGGACAGACTGGTGAGGACAGTGGCAGCCATCACCTCCTTATCAGCATGGCCTGAGGGGTTCCTGAGAGAGAGAGAGAGAGAGAGAGAGAGAGAGAGAGAGGGAGAAAGAGAGAGAGAGATTCTGATAAGTATCTCCAAGCACAAAATCAAATTTACTGTAAACTTGGTGAATAAATGCAAAATGATGGGGAGCAGCTTACAGGCTGCAGTAGAATGTTTTGCATAGGCTTCCCAAAAGACAGTGTGGTCATCAGCCCTACACACACACTGAAATCAGTTACACACAAACACACACACACAGGACGTTTTTGTTTTGACACTGTCACACTTACATGTGAGATGTGGTGGACTCCACCTCAGCACACAGACACACACACACACACATCTTGGCCAAACTGAAAAACCGGCCACTGGCCACTACCAAAAATACACACATCTCCTTCGTCTTGCCCCATATTTTCCCTTTCCTTTCCTTTTCCCTCTCTCCCCCTGCTCTCTGTCTCTCTTCTCTCTCTTTCTTGATGGGTCACTGTCTGTGTCTCTGGGTCTCTCCCACAACAGCGACACAAACAGCTCACATAGTTTATTGTGTGTAATGGAAAATTCCCCCTTGCTAATAAACAGACCTCCAGAGATCTGTTGTGTGTGAGAAGTGTGTGTTAGAAACTGTTTATTGTATGTCTCTCTCTCTCTCTCTCTCTCACACTCTGTGTGTGTGTGTGTGTGTGTGTGTGTGTGTGTGTGTGTGTTTGTGTGTGTGTGTGAAGAGTGAGGAGTAGTTTTTGAGCATGTTTCTCTGTGCGCGCTCACATGGAAGGGTGTATGTGTGTGTGTGTGTGTGTGTGTGTGTGAGAGAGTATGTGTGTGCGTGTGTGTGTGCGTGTGTGTGTGTGTTCTTCCAGCTTGTCATCAGCATGTACTCTTCCACACTTCTCTACACTTTGCTACACTACGTAAACTAAAGGCTGACACTTATTGCCTGCATGGGAACAATACCTTACAGCCCTGCACCACTGACAAAAAGAGATATATGTGTGTGTGTGTGTGTGTGCATGAGGAAGAGGAGGGAGTGAGGGACAGGGAAAGCAGCAAGTGACAGAAAGAGAGGTAGATGGATAGAAAGAGAGACAGAGAGGGAGAGAGAAAGAGAGAAGAGGTGGATGGAGTGAGTGTGTGAGAGACAGGAGTACAGTGAAGGAGAGAGAGAGAGAGATTGAGATTGACAGGCACAGAGAGAAAGACAAGGAGGAGCGGAGAAACGAGGGAGAACAAACAGCAAACTGAAGATAAAAAGTGAGACTGCAACTTGCAGAGGGCACACACACACACACACACATACAAACACACACACACACACACTCACACAGAGTACAATGCCTTTCTTTCACA
>PYXC01000315.1:1572500-1582500 GCA_015244755.2 Tenualosa ilisha
CCTCTCCTGCCACAGACATAACCATAACCAGTGTTAATCTCCAAACCTCAATCACACACCTGAAAGCAGTAACCAGCCACAGATAGGGGATCAGTAACCAGCCAGCCCATGCCAGAGGCTCTGAGACAAGTTCACATTGCTGACTGGTGACAAAACTGCCTTTACCTCAGAGTCTCACCGAGACACCTTCTGACCCCCCCTCCCCAAATATTTGTCAGCTTGCCTATATGGTCAATACACCACACTGTCTTTTTGTCTGTATTGACAGCATGCAACCTCAACTTTTCTTGAAGTCAGTCATTCCATAGTTTATATATTGTTAGGTCTGTGGAACTTGAATAAGAGATTGACTCTGCACTGACACCCTCTTGCACTATAGGGATACCATTGCACCCTTCGCCTTTTTCCCACACTATTACAACCTGACATTACTGTAATGGCAAACAAATCATATCTCCCTTTGCATTTTTTGTAGTATGTATGTGTGTGTGTGTGTGTGTGTGTGTGTGTGTGTGTGTGTGTTTGTGTGTGTCTGTGGATGTATATGTGTGTGTGTGTGTGTCATGTGTCTGTGTGCCTATGTCTATGTATTTTGTGTGTATAACCTACTAGACATCCGTTTCCTTCTAGATAAATAAAGTATCTCCATCTCTGTCTAGCTATCTAACTTGCAGTGACAACCTTCCTGTGTGAGAACCTATCCTGCTCTTCTACCTCACTACCTACCGCAGAGCTGAAACCAGTTCAGCCACCTCCCCCATATCACACCCACGCGATGAGTAAACAGCCTGGTCAGTGATGGCAGAACTGCAGGGACACAGCTGCCGCTTGCTAGGCACACACACACGTATACACACACACACACACACACACACACACACATAGACACACACAGACACACAAGCCAAGTCTAAGGTACAGGGGCATGGTGAAAATGGTGTACTATGGAAGGTGTATATGTGTGTGAGTGTGTGTGTGTTTACGTGTGAGAGAGACTGTGATCAGAATTTCTCCCTGGTTGACATCTGACATACCTCTTTCCCACTGTCACCAGGACTGGGCGGATGTAGGCCAGCCAGGTTACTATATTTACCAGCATGCACACACACACACACACACACACACACACACACACACACACAGCCTCCTGTAACTGCACTAGGAAAATCAACACAACTCAGGAGTTCACCACACTACCAGCGCGTGATCAGAATACACACACCCACACAAATACCCCCCCCCCCCCACACACACACACACACCGTAGCAACGGAGTCACTGAAGAATAAGCAGTGGTTTGACAAACAACACACACACACACCAACCACACATTCCTCACCTTAGCATAAATCAAGGAAATATGGCGTTCCATAATTGTCAGCACAAACATGTAAACAGAAGTATTTTTTTCATTCTGCAGTTCTGCTTATTTCTTCTCCTTTTTCTTCTGTTTTCTTTTCCCCCTCTCCTTTGTGTCTTTAAGCAACCAAACCCACTGGCCTGTTGACTAGCTGGCATGCTTAGTGTGTGTGTGTGTGTGTGTGTGTGTGTGTTCGTGTGTGTGAACTATATGTGCTACTGCCTTTGTGTCTGTGTTCATGTATACACCATTTTGCTTGTGCATGCACTTGTATAGCTGGAGAATATCTGGTCTTTTATCACACTTGCATTATAGCAAGTCTTTGTGCATGTTCTTGTGTATGTGCACACCTACACGTGCATGTCACGTGTGTTGCTGTGGTGTATTTTTTTCAGGCATGCATATGCATGTGTGCGCACCAATCAGTCTTGTTGTCTGGTCGAGCCCCTTCCTGCATAGGGGAGGGGGTGTGGCCAATCAGATCCCTCCCCCAGGGGCAAAAGCGTCCAATCATGTGATAGGGTTATGTTTGAAGAGGCTAAAGTTAGCCTGCCAGACCACAGGCATCATCTTCTCCACTTCCCCTCCACACACACTGTTTATCTCGCTCACCAACTTCCTGTCTTTCTCTCTTCTCTCTCCTCTCTCTCCGTTAGGCCCTCTCTCTCTCTGTCTCTTCTCCCAGCTTTCTCAGTATCACTTTTTTTGTCTTCCTATCTTGCACTTCTTATGCTAGCCTTCTTCTTATATATTCTCTCTCTCTCTCTCTCTCTTCAATTCAAAGGAGCTTTAGTGCCATGACTCAGTGAAGCAATGTTGGCAATATATTCCCTATATATTCTGAACCCTCTGTCTCCCTCTCTCTCTCTCTATTGTTTTTCTTTAATGACCCAGGGTTCCCACTCTTTCTTCAGCATCAAATTTAAGGACTTTCCAAAGACATTTTCAGGCCTTTTGCAGCAAATTCAAGGATTCAACCTGAAATGTTTCGAGGCATGGATTGTGGTGCTACAGTGATACAGCCCTGGTGCTATTGGATATGCATTGGGACATACCCAACTGCAATGACAGACACAGTGGTGGTTGGCTTTATTGACATCTAAGCCGATGATGCGGTTTCCACTCCTGTTATGGCTTGCTTTAATTTCACTCATGATGGTGAGTGTATAGTATGGGATACAGCGACTAAGCCAAGTCGAGGTGGCGTGTCGGTGGGGTCCCTGGGCCTTTAGCAGTGTCCCCAAGAGGGAGTCCTATCACCCTGAGGCTTTCCCATCAAACCAAATAAACCATCAAAAAAGTCATGCCAAAACACACTTAATCTGGTCAATTTAGCCAGTCAACTATCTTAATCATTTAATGCTGGTCAAGGTGTTTTTTTTCAGCCTTGATGTTTTAGCTGGTTAAACCAATAGCTCGATATGCTTGATAAGATGGTCACATGTATGGTCAAACTGAACACTGTTGGAGGAGCCTGATTATGCTGGTGTGGAAGCTGGAAATGGCTGGTATATGGCCAGCTAAACCCGCTAGAGTGGTCATCATAAATTAGTCAAGCCAGCCGAACTATCAAAACTCCAGCAAAATCATAAGATGGTAAAAACTAGCTGGTCAAACCAGCTTGAACCATCTTAAACCACCTTAATTACCATCATGCTGTTGAAATATCAGGGATGTAGATGCAATGGAGTAGACCTACTCCAAAATTATAATTTTTCGAGACAATACAGTTTTAAGGACATTTTAACATTTGAATCAATTTCTAGGTGTGTAAAAGCCACCTTTTCAGGCTTTCCAAGTTTTACAGGATGCGTAGGAACCCTGCTGAGCCCTCTACTGACCCCGAGTGTCTCTCTCCACCCCCCCCCAACTCCAAGTACAGGACCAGCTCCAGACTTACACCCCCAGGGGTCAATCGGATGGAACTGGAGGATTAAGGATGGGAGGGATGACCTGAGGATGTGTTTGTGTGTGTGTGTGTGTGGTGTGTGTGTGTGTGTGTGTGTGTGTGTGTGAGAGAGAGAGAGGGTGTGTGTGGGAGTGGTGTGGTGGTGGGGGTTGTGGCAGTATGGAGAACAACTGCTGAGCTACTGCAGGAGGTGAATAGCTTACAGTGTGCTGGGCTTTTAGCCCAGAGAGGAGAGGAGGAGAGAAGAGGAAAGAGGAGGAGAAGAGACAAAAGGAGGGAAGAAGAGGGAAGGAGGTGAAAGTAGGAAAACGAAAGGCTGAGAAGGCAATAAGAGAAAGTGGAGAAGGAGAGGATGGTGAGAGGAGGGGAGCGAAGAAGAAGAGAAAAAGAATGGAATCAGCCATGTGGAGAAACGAGGCCAGGCCACAGACTGTGTGTGTGTGTGCGTGTGTGTGTGTGTGTGTGTGTGTGTGTGTGTGTGTGTGTGTGTGTGTGTGTGTGTGTGTGTGCACATGCGTGCATGTGTGTTTGTGAGACTGATGTGAAAGACTGGAGTTTTCTGACTTTGAGTGGGGAAAGACAGGCTAAACAGTACTGCCTAAGAGGGTACACACACACACACACACACACACACACACACACACACTACTGGTCATGCCCTCGTCTCTTGAGATGTTAATGTTAAAGGCAGCAGCAGGTAACAGGTCTGTGTAGGCCCTTTGTGTCTGCATGTGCACCCAAAGCTCTCCATACGTGTTCTCTCCTCTCATGTGGATATTCACTTCTCATTTTGCACACACCCACTCAGCAACTCAGCAACTCTGCCTCGGTGCGCACACATGCACACACTCGCACGTACACAAACACACGTGCGCGCGCACACACACACACACACACACACAAACACACACGCACACACACATCCATTACCCTGTTTCTCATTTTAGGTCTTCTGTTATTCTTTCTGGTTTTTTTTTTCTTCACTGAAACTGACACACTTGCATCCTCACTTTTTCTCCCTTTCTTTTTCTCTTTGTCTCTCTTTCTTTCTCTCATTCACTCTTCCCATCTGCCTCCCTCTCCAGTCCTCAGAGTAGAGCGGCTTGGCAAAAGGTCAGCTTAAAAACATGAAGACGCTTTCACACACACACACAAACAGAAGACCAACACAGCATCAGTTGCAGAATCAGACTATGTGTAGACCAACACAGCATCAGTTGCAGAATCAGACTATGTGTAGACATAGAGCCAACTGCAAACGACAGCACTACTGCAAACACACACGTGCGCGCACAAATACACACACACACACACACACACAAAAACACACACATACACAGACATACACACACACATATGCAGAAGCAGAAGCAGATGCAGGATCTGAGGATCTGAGTGTGTTTAGATGGAGGAGGGTGTGAGCCACACTCAGCGCAACCACACTGTCAGCCTGTGTTTCCTGCCTCACTTTCCTCTCTCTCTCTCTCTCTCTCTCTGTTATTTTCTCTATCCTCTATCTTTCTTGCTCAGTAGACCTTTTCTCTCTCTCCTTTTGATTAAAATTGTTGCAAAACCATTGATAAAAAAATGAATTTAAAAAAATGACAAGACATCACAGACAAGTAATCTCTCTCTCTCTCTCTTTCTCTCTCTCTCTGCCCACATACATTCCAAGCTCCCCCATTCCCTTTGTCAGATTATGAAAACATTCTATCTCTATTTCAATCTCTGTCTCTTGACTTTGCACTGCTTCTACCTTTCCTAATTATAGCGCATCCAACCCCCCCACCACCCCACCCCATGCCATCGCCTCCACCTCCCCGTAACCCTTCCAACACACACAGACACATGCACGCGCGCACGCACGCACACACACACACTCCTTTCCTTCTCCCGCCCCTCTCTCTATGGTCAGCCCTTCCCCTGCCTTGTTATATAATCCTCCACTCTGCTCCAGATACACTCCTCACTCACTTACAACCCGCATACAAACAACCCCCCCCACATACACACACACGGAGAGACACACTATCAGCCAACCACCCCTAAGTAGGCTGGCCCTGCATCTCTGTTTACAGGCATTAAATCAGCATATTTTTTTCTCCCTCTGTGTGTGTGTGTGTGTGTGTCTGTGTCTGTGCGCCAGCCTTTAGCGAGGGGAGGTGAAAACATGTTACGTAAAAAAAGCAGCACCCTCGTTAATCACTCCTGTGGAGAAAAGGCAGCACCCCCCACCCCCCACCCCAAACCTCTCCTCCTCCCCTCCCCTCCTCCCTGGCTTTCTCAATACTCAAAAAGCCACAAACTGTATTCCTGTATGGCCTCTGCACTCAGAGAAGCTCTGGTTCACACAGGCAGAGAGAAAGACAGAAAGAAAGAAAGAAAGAAAGAAAGAAAGAAAGAAAGAAAGAAAGAAAGAAAGAAAGAAAGAAAGAAAGCGTCTGTGCATGTGTGTGTGTGTGCGTGAACATGAGCCCATGTCTGTCCTTGGTTGATGATGTGTCTCTTGTGTGTCAGTGAGTGCTTGTCTGAGTGTTGTGTGTGTGTATGTGTGTGTGAGTGTATGTGTGTGTGTCTGTGTCCAAATCAGGGGCAAGTGCAGCAACAGCCTGATTTATTGCATGGCAATCAGAGACCTCAAGGTTAAAGGGTAGCCATGGAAACTTCGACACCACTAAAACAGCAGTTGCTATGTGACTAGAAGCCTGCAGTTAAAGTGGACTGCCGTGTTTTTGTATGCATGTGTGCCACAGTACGTCTGTTTATGTGTGTGTGTATATATGTGTGCTTTAGGCCAATAAAGGTTGCATATTACAGCATCACACACAGACAGATACAAGCATCATCACTCTCTCTCTCTCTCACTCACACACACACACACACACACAGACACACACACACTCAAAAGTCGCATAGTTAGTAATATGCACCCACATAAACAAACCACTTCCTCACAGTGCATTTTTCCATTCAGATTTAGATTGTGAAGCAACATAAGCCCCACAGTGCCACTATAGGAGACGTGTTCCAAGTGTTCCTCTCGGGAACCTTTTTCCACTCAACTCCACGCCTTTGAATTTGACATTTCAATAGGCAGGCGAGGCCAAGCCTCGTCACCTTGAGGATTTTTCCAGCCCTTTGGCATCAGCAAAAACATGCACGGAGAAGAACTGAGCAGCTTGCTGTTTGTTGTTCGGGAGCTGAGAGAACACCACAACAAAACACGGAGAATAAACTGCAGCTGACAACAAAGTTCTCCAGCACAGTCAGTCCACTGAGAGGCAATTATCTTGACTCAGCCTGTGGGATGGGTTGTGTGTACGTGTGTGTCTGTGTGTGTGTACGTGTGTGTTTGTGTGTGTGTGTACGTGTGTATGCATGTCTACTTGCATGTGACTATGAGTATTTGTTTATGTGTGCGGTGTTTAAATTATAGTACCCCGTTCAAACTTCCAGTAAATCTTCAATTCAATTTGTGCAGAATACATAGTAAATTACTACACACACAAACACACACACACACACATATACATCTCTGATATATATATATCAGAGATATACAGGGCCTGACCACATCACCCATTAACACTCCCATAAACAGATGTTTATACCTGGGAGTCAACGACCTAACGCACAGGCAAAACATACTGGACAGATGATATGTGTTCAGACTCTTTTTGTGTTTGTGGTTGTGTTTGTGTGTGTGTGTGTGTGTGTCTGCTTGTCTCTCTCCCTCTCTCTCTCTCTCTGTGCGCATGTGTTTGTGTGTGTGTGTGTATACTAGCATGCATGACTGCGTACCACAGAACTGACCTCACTGTGCATATTTATTTGTATGAGTGTATGTGTGTCTACTAAAGGGAGGCCTTAGAAGGGCTACAGCCAGGAGCCAGCCAAGACACACAGAAATGCAAACACGCACACACACACACACACACGCACACATACAGGCAGCAGGAGTGGCGAGATCATGTGAAGGCAGCTCTGCACCAGTCTGCCAGATACACTTCCCATAATTCATTTGGGCCGGGGCGGCTGCAATCCCATGCTATATTAAGCCATCTCTGGCCTTGGTGCTGTGGCATAGAGGCACAAATGTGTGTGTGCGTGTGTGTGTGCATGTGTGTGTGTGTGTATGTATAAGTGAAAGAGAGTCCAGCGCAGATGTACATATCTGCATGAGTGTGTATTTGTGTGTGTGTGTGTGTGTGTGTGTACATGCACGTGTATGTGTTATTCACAGCCATTGTTGGTTCATCTGATCTGACAGCAAAGGGGAAAACCCAGAGCCCACAGCTAAAGTTCAGCTGCTCTCCGACACACTTGTGCGAGTGTGTGTGCGCACATGCAACAGTGTGTCATGTCCGGATGCACATTTCTCACTGTGTATGTGTGTGTGTGTGTGTGTGTGTTTAGTCTCTGCTAGAACTCAATGTGCTGTATAAGTGGCAGAGTTACATTGAACATACTGCATGTACGTGTGGACGACTGCAAAATCTGATGCGGGGGAAGATCAGCTCAAAACACTGACACTAAAACCTCTCCCCCTCATCCTCTTTCTTCCCTCTCTCTTTCTCATCCTCTTTTCTCTTCCTCCCTTTCCTTTGCCTTCTTTCTTCTTTACTTACCTTTACTCTCCCTAACGCTCTCTCTCTCTGCCAATCTCTTTCTTTTTTCTCATCTCTCTCACTCTCTCTCTTAGCCTCGGAGGTTTGTTATATCCCCTGCCATCTGAGGCATGTGTGTATCAAAGACAACACCTCCCCCCCTCACACACACACACACACATACACACACATTTCATTTCATAAAAGAGAACTATCTGCAGGCGAAGAGAGGCACACAAACTCAACTCACGATCATTATCTGCAGCGCTGAGGGTGAAAAGCCCGCCTGACAAAGAGGGGAAAGAAATAGGAAGAGAGAAAGAAAGAGAAAGAGAGAGAGAGAGAGAGGAAAAAGAGAAAGACAGAAAGAAAGAAAGATGGTTACCATATTTGCGGTGAGCTCAAGCAAACAGAGTTCGGGGGCGCTTGGATCAACTTTCAGCCAACCACAAGAGGAAATGAGATCGCTTGCTCTCTCTCTCTCTCTCTCTCTCCCTCTCTCTCTCTCTAAATGTATGAAAGCACTGCTGTTGGAGCATATGTGTCAGTAGGTGTTTTATCAAGCGTGCAGGTTTGCATATACATGCACTCTGTGTGTGTATATACGGAACTGTGTCAGTGCAAATACAGCATGTGAGTGTGTTGGAATAGTCTGTGAGTGTGTGTGTGTGTGTGTTGGAATGGTCTGTAAGTATGCATATGTGTATTTCTGCTGAGCTCTGTGTGTGTGTTTTATGAAACAGTCTGTGATCATGCATAATGTGTGTTTGTGCTGAGAATGCATGTGTGTGTTTGTGCAGTGTGAACATGTTAATGTTAAGGCTGAGTGTGTAGGTTTGTATTGTGTGAGCTTGTGTGTCTTTGGCATAAAGTTCTGTATCTTGTGATTTATGCTGGGAAAACTTGAACTATTCATGTGTGCAAATATTAAAAGTTAACAGCTGTCAAGTTCACTGAAGTTAAACAATTTCAACAAAGTCATTACACATGTCTCACACACACCTTGTGTGCACACACATGCATCCATGCCTACAATTCAGAATGCACATTATAAACTATAGTCTGCTTCTCAATCTATGAAAATGTTCATTTATTGCAAAAGTGTTTGTGGAGAAACGTCACATTGTCACAATGTTTCATTTGCATTACATGTCCCTTCAACTCTTAGTTTGTCTGATCAGAGCAAGTGCTGTTCAAGGGAACCTATTTATCTGCGCTGAAGAGTGTGTTATTTTTTCCTTCCTGTTCTTCATGTGTCTGTGTGTGTGTGTGTGTGTGTGTGTGTGTGTGTGTGCTTCTGTGAGTGGAGCATTTGGTTGGTGGGTGTGTGAGCATCTCGAAAACGTGTCTCTGTGCGCGGCGGAGCGAGAATGTAAACACACACTCGAGGGTCCACGCCGCCATTGCTGCTGCTGCCGCCGCCGCCGCAAACATCTGAAATGGAACAGCTGAGCTAGTCAAACAAACAAGGCAAGCAGCGAGCAGGAACTACTCAATAGAGAAGGGGAAAGAGAGAGAGACAGAGAGAGAGAGAGAGAGAGAGAGAGAGAGAGGACCAAGTGAGAGCACAACAGATAACAAAGGGGAGAGACAGAGACAGAGAAGAGATGACAGACACACGGAGAGGAGAGAAAAAGTGAGCATTTACAGAGAGAGACAGAGAGAGAGGGAGAGAAAAGGAAAGAAAGAGAGAGGGGGAGAGAAAGAGAGAAATGAGAAAACAGAGAGATACAGAAAGAACAGAGGACAGGGATACAAAGGAAAGGAAAGGGTAGAGAAGTGAGACAGCATAAGGCCATAAGTCAGAGGTTGAGAGCTACAGTAACTGTTTAGCTGCAAGCAGACAGACAGGTCAGCACAAGAGAGACAGACAGACACACAGGCCACCAGCAGACAGAGAGGCTAGCCATAGACAAAAGAGCAAAGACTGTAAGTGGACAGAATCCAAGGGAGGAACAGTATACAATATACCTGACCTCACTTGGGAAGGCCTCCAATCTCATTAATGGCTTCTGAAATAGATGCTATTTTACCTCTGATTCCATACAGTTTTCTCTGCTCTCAAAAAGCAATAAGCCTTGTGGTTGCACTGGTGTGTTACATTGCTGGCATTGCACCCAGAGA
>PYXC01000315.1:1587500-1615000 GCA_015244755.2 Tenualosa ilisha
CACATCCTGCCGCCGCTAGGCCTGAGTGCCGTGTGGCTGTGGCGAAGCTTTCACGTGGTCTGGCCAAACACCAGGTGTGTGTGTGTGTGTGTGTGTGTGTTTGTTTGTTGTTTGTGTGTGTGTGTGTGTGTGTGTGTGTGTACGTGCCTGTGTGTGTGTAAGTGGCTTGTGTGCATGTGTGTGTGTATTCGTGTGTGTCTGAGTGTGTGCAAGTGGTGTGTGTGTATGTGCGTGCGTGTGTGTATGTATGAACGTTTATGATCGAGTAGTCAATGGCTGCACTGAAAAGTGGCTTTGTACACAATGGGACTTGGTCTTGAACATTTTAGACAAGCAAAAAAAGATCAATGCCAATGCCCTGCCCTCTCTAGATCACATAGGGATGACGAAACAGTCAGGCTGCCCTTGAAAAGGGGTGTGTGGTGTGTGTGTGTGTGTGTGTGTGTGTGTGTGTGTGTGTGTACACTTGTGTGTTTGTGTGTGCAAGTGTGTATGTGTGTGTGTGTACTTGTGGATGAGAGAGTGGGAAAAATAGAGAGTGTGTGTGTGTGTATGTATGTATGCGCACGCACTTGTGTGTGTACACTTGTGTGTTTGTGTGTGTGTGCAAGTGTGTATGTGTGTGTGTGTGTACTTGTGGATGAGAGAGAGGGAAAAATAGAGTGTGAGTGTGTGTGTGTGTGTGTGTGTTTTTTGTGTGCGCGTGTATGTGTGTGTGCCTGCTGACAGAAAAGGCCACTGGGCAGAATGAAATGAATACGAAGCCTTGTTTTCCATTTGGTTGGGCTCAAACCATAAGCAGGAAGCTCTTTCCCAGTGGTGGTTAAAACTCAACAAGGCCAACCAGGGAGCACTGCACCATCCTGACACAGTTAGAGGAGCTGCAGAAGATCACCCACCATGTTATCATTGTAATCCTCATGCGTGCACTCAAACACACACACACACACACACACACACACACACACACACACACACACACACACACACACATCTTGTGAGTAGGCTGACAATCATATGTAACTAACTCTGCATTTTCAAGGGAGAATATCTGAGATTTAGCAGCATGTCAATCAGTCCAAGTACGGTATGGCAGTTTCTACAATCCTACAATGGACTTACACATAATTAATCAAATCAGAAGCCATACGTGCAGCGTGTCTCATGCTTATACATCTGGTGTGCAGGCTCACTGCACTGCACATCACAGGCCAACCCCAGCCCCAGGCCTACCCCCAGCTCCAGCTCCAGCACCAACCCCAGCCCCAGCCCCAGCCCCTGCCTCACCTCCAGCTCCAACCCCATCCCCAGCCCCATCCCCAGCCCCTGCCTCACCTCCAGCTCCAACCCCATCCCCAGCCCCATCCCCAGCCCCTGCCTCAGCTCCATCCCCATCCCCATCCCCAGCCGAGCCCCAATTCCAGCCCCAGCCCCATCCCTAGCCCCAGCCCCAGCTCCAGCCCCTGCCTCAGCTCCATCCCCATCCCCATCCCCATCCCCAGCCCCAGCCCCAGCTCCAGCTCCAGCCGAGCCCCAGTTCCAGCCCCAGCCCCATCCCTAGCCCCAGCCCCAGTTCCTGCTTCTGCGCGCTCTCCCGTGTGAACCTGGGCTGGGTTCTGGTACAGTTAAAAAGGAAGCCCACACTTTTTCAGAAGGAACTGAAAAGCGGCTTCAACTAAACATGGATGTCTTCAAATATGGATGTGTCATGTTTACTAAACACGCATGCTCCAGCTGAACGAATGCACTTTGTGTGCAGGCTTTTATTTGCTGAGCAGGCAACTGAGTTCTGCACAAGTGACGGCGGCCCACTATGGTGGGTGTGTGGGCCCCTGAGCGCGGCTGCCATCTCTGGCAAGTGCTGATGGCTGTGGTGACAGACGGCGCGGTGAAGCCACAGTGCTGCCTCAGCAGCCGACACCACGTTTAGGTGAAACCAGCAGAGCCGACCGGTCCCATCCCGACGCCCCCCCCCCCCTTCAACTCCTGTTCCCACTCTTTCTCACTCCCTCTCCGTAATTCCCTTTTTTCCTTGCCACAGTGCGCACCCACATGGGTCAAAGTTCACGGCATGAAACTGAATTAGCATTTGGCTAGTATCTGAACAATGAGTTCTAAAACGGCGCAGAGTTAAATGTCACTACACTGGAGGAGCCATGTCTGACCAAGGAGGAGCATGCAACAATGAATGAACTAAACTAGTGGCTAGTGGACTAGTGGGGGGATATGTGGGTAGAAAAAAGGAAAGAAAGAAAGAAAAGAAAGTCTCAGAGGTACCTTGGAGCAGAGAGTTACAAACAGGAACCAGCTGAGGAGTAACTCTCTTTTTCTCTCACCCTTAGAGAGGATCACTGAAATGCCTGACCACATAGCTGGTGGGTGTACAAGCAAACATAAACACACACACACACACACACACACACACACACACACACACACACACACAACCTGAAAACAGATACAGAGTCATAAAGTAAGGACCATATAAACTGACTACAGACAGACAGAGAGCGGTCAGAAAAGCAGGCCAATGGGCTGGGGATGACCACCACACAAGCACACAGGAAGTACACATAGATTTGCAAAAAGACTCCACAACAAATAAGCATGAAACCAACGTGGTATCACGACACTAAAGTTCACCCATAGTGTTATGCACTTTTGCACAAAATAACAGGAAAGTTTCAAAAAGGAAAAAAGTTTCACCATTGTTGTTTTTGCAGTGACTAATGACAGCCACAGTAATGAATTATGCCTCAGGTGTATTTCTCTGGCGGCGGGTTTCATCAACAAATAGCAGAACTAAATAAGAGAGATGTGCGATCGTTTGTAAACTCTGCCCTGTGAACGTGCTGCTGTGTCTGCGCTCTAAACTGCCGTGCACTCACCCAGAGACAGCTAGAGGAAGAGGAAGAAGACGCAAGAAGGGGAGGAAAAAATGGGGGCTGTGGGGAGAGGAGAAGAGAGGAGAGGAGATGGAGACGGAGAGAGGGAGAGAAACACGAAAGAGGAGAATAGGAGGAGATGTGGAAGAGGAGAAGAGGGGAAAGGGAGAAGCGGGGGAGGAGAGGGGGAGGAGGATGAGGAGGAGGAGGAAGAGGAAGAGATCCATCGAGGGAGAAGCTCACAGCTGCAGACTCACTCCATTCCGCTCAGCCCTGACAACTGAGCCCGCTGTTCCCATGGCGAGGAGGAGTTATGGCTCCGATAACTGTCATAGGGCTAATTATTCTGAGATTCTACATGCACCCACTGTAGTGTGTGTGTGTGTGTGTTTTTGTGGGCCTGTAATCATAAATGCGTGAGCATGCTTTCATATAAAGTGGTAATGTCTGTGGGAGGTGAGTAAGATCGAGAGGACATTGTGTAGGGGGAGGGTAAATGCGTATGTGTTGTGTGTGTGTGTGTGTGTGTTTGCGAGTGTGTGCAGTAGCAGTGAAACATGATATGGGTATCTGAGGTGGTGGGCACAGGAGAAGTTTCCCCTCATGCTGAGTGCAGGCCCTGATTCTCTGTCCCAGTGGCCAACAGCCAGACCCGAGACCAATGCACACACACACACACACACACACACACACACACACACACACACATACACACAGAGAGAGAGAGAGTACCTTTTCCCTACACAGCATAACCCCCACATGAAAACACACCTACACACACGCATGCACACACACTCACACAATAAACATCTATATCTGGCATACTTTGATCATTACAGTACTAATATGACACTACAGACAAACAGACAACAGCATGAGTAGATATATCTGAGCAAGCCAAAAAAGTTCCTCCCTTAGCAGTCAAGCTTCTCTGTTGTCATTCCAAACCAAACACACAAACACAGTCTGGTGTACATGTTACAACCTGGAGATGATAGCAGGTTTTGCCGTGCACTGCACATAAACTGCACTTGCACTAAAGCACTTTTCTTTTTATGGTGCAACAGTCTCATCACACACTACCTCGTCTTACCGCCACAGGCTTTAGTAGACATACACACACACACACACGCACGCACAAAAACACATACACACACACACACACACACACACACACACATACACACACAAACGCCTATGCACACACACACGCACACACGTCAGTACACATGGACACACAGTCGCATTCATAGAGCCACTGGAGATCGCATCAACATCATCAATGATTTACAGCCTAGCCTGTTCCATCTTCCAATAAAAGCAATATTAGAATCATTCCACTAAGCCCCACAGCAGAGGGACAGAAGGCAAAAGAAGGAGGGAGAGAAAGAAGGAAAGAGAAGAGAAAGAGAGAAAGAGAGATAGAGGGGGGAGGGTGAGAGGGAGGGAGCAAAAAGGCAGCCGTTAAAATGGCTAACACTGCTGTGACCAAGGCACAAAGGTATTATTTATCCAAACAGACTCCGGGTTTTGAGAGGGGGTTATGATGGCAGTGGGGATGAGTTTTGTCGGGGGGCGGGGGGTGGGGGTCAAAAAATGACAGTATAGACGTGTAATTTTGCGGGTGCTGGGAGAACAGCCTGGAGGAAGCAGAGACGATAGGACCCGAACCACAGACAAAACTCCATTCACTACGCAGGCAGGCTGTGTTTCCACAAGACGACAAACAAACAGCTCTGCCAGGAGGGCTCTCTCTTTCTCCCCCCCCCTCTCTCACTCTCACTCTCACTCACTCTCTGTCTTTCTGTGGCAGAGATCACGCCAGGTTGGGTCAAATGAAAATAGATTTGTCACACTTGGTTTCCTGTGTCTCAATATTACCGGGGTAACTAGAGTACAAAGCAGTGCCATGACGGTTTCTGAAGCGAAGCATAACACATTACTATAGAGGTCTGGCGGCTCCATCTTTATCTTGTGGTGATGGGCATTATTAATGGGGTCCCCTTCAGTGGGCTGATGGCTAGTATGTGTGTGTGTGTGTGTGTTTATGCATGTGTGCTTGAGTATGTGTGTATTTTTGCAGGAAGGTGTGTATATGTATTTGTGCACTTGTGTGTAATTGTCTGTGTGTGTGTGTGTGTGTGTGTGTGTTTGTGCGTGTTCATGTGTGAATTGATGTGCCTATATGCTGCTTGTCGATTTAACACTGATGGGAGATACAGCCATCAACAACGAGATGGAGGACCTCATCTGTTCCATGTCACATTCAATCAGTGTGAGCAGGAGGCCAGTCAGTCATCGTTATCTATTCTGGGTCTCTACTCTGCCAGTGAATGAGCAAGCGAGCAAACGGCGGTGGTAATGTGTATTTGCACTGGCAAACTGAAACAAAGCTCTCTCACTCCCAATCTCACACACACAAACACACACACACACACACAAACACATACACACACACACACACGCACACAACTAATGACCCATCGTGACTTGAGTGGAACAGAGCCGCTAATGTCAGTTAGCTAATGACTGCTAATAGGATAAAGGGGGCTAATAGGATTTCCATAGACGGCTTTTTAGGCCCCTGTGACCTCATCAACTGATTACTCTGATGTCTCTCTTTCTCTGTCTATCTCAGGTGGGGCCATGCGAATAAACAAAGAAAAAAATGTTTGTGAAATTTGGTTAGCTCGTCAGGCTGCCACATTTTTATTTTTTTTCCCCAACAAGTGCGAGTTAGAGTCAAAAGGTATTACTGTATGTTGCTATGCAACACCTGAAACTTGAAAATCACACTTTTTTCTTGGCTGTGACCACAAAGAATAATGTGCTGTGTGTTTGGGTCCTATTCATGCTGTAGAGATTTATATTTTTATAAAATGCCTGGATGACTATACATTGTCCCGTACATAACTCACTAATCCAAGAACAACCACCAGCTGTTTGAGATGGAAATGTGTTTGTCAGTCTAATCGGTCACCCTATTTGCTGCATCTGTATGAAGAGATGACACTCACACAGTTAGATGTATGTGTGTGTGTGTGTGTGTGTGTGTGTGTGTGTGTGTGTGTGTGTACATGTTGTTTGGTGTAAACCTTGTGGCATAGACTCACATATTTCATCTCTATGTTCACATTTCCATAGTCACCCCAAAGGTGTTTTCAGTGAAACGAATTTACAGCATACTGAGAGCATACATCACCATAGCATTGGAGCTCCTGTCTCCTCTCTCAAACACACACACACACACACACACACACACACATCAGCATGTTTACTCCAGTCATTGCACACACCACACAGCTCGGCCTGACTCTGACCCCCCTTTGGTTTACATTATAACACACCACCTACTAAAACAGGGAACCAAACATCACACTCGTGCAGGCATCAGACAAAAAAAAATACCTCACACACATCACTTTCAGTTCCTCCCTCTGCAGTTTCAGGGGTGATTTGTGGTAAAAACTAGGCCAAGGCAAAATTCTGGACCACTTAGAGTGGGGCCCTGTTCGAGTCAATAACATCAGGGCAGGCTGGTGGGTGAAACGGGACATTTGGATTGAGATCAGGAAAGAGTCCGAGGCAGTTTTCCTCACCACACGGCATAGTTTAGGTTGGGCTCCTGACTGGTGGTTAGAGCACAATGGCAGGGGTGAAGCCTAGGCTGTGGGGGTGTGGGTGACACACTGCACACTTCGAGTGGTGCGTGTGTATGTGTGTGTGTGTGGTGTGTGTGTGTGTGTGTGTGTGTGTGTGTGTGTGCCTGTGTATGTGGGCGGGGAGGTGTAATTAATGGCTAACCCTGACAAATGAGCAGCCTGGAACATACAAGATATGTTCTGCATTTTGGTTGCCAAGGCAACTCGAGTCATTCCCCTTGCGTCTCCATCCACAGCCGTGTGACCTTCGACCCCAGTGATTCCTAATACGGGGAGGGCTAACCCATCACGAGTGTCATGTTAATCTAGTTCGCTCAGGCGAGGGGCTGCCGTGCTGGCGTTCACAGACTTACATAAACACATGGTCATCCTCAGCCAACATGTCGGAGATAGGAATACATAGATGTGTGTGTGTGTCTGTGTGTGTGTGTGTGTGGTGGGGTGGGGTGGGGTGGGGAGTGTGATGGGGGTACTATCTCCTTGTACAGTATGAGTAGATGGATGTGGAACTGAATAAGGTTAGGGCTAATAAAAAGAATGTTCAATGAGCTATACTTAATGGTTCTCAAGCTCTAAAACACCATACACCAATACACACACACACACATACACGTGTTACTCATGTGTATGTCCACATGACAGCAAATGGAAATGAAAACACACCGTATTCATGCGCTGTCAGGGAACCTTGCAGTGTTGGGGGTAGAGGGGCACACAGTTCCCCTCCAAATGACTTCCAGATTGAGGGCTGGCAAGGAGGGGGGTGGGGGGCTTCTGTTGGCCTTTACCCACTCTGCCTCACGTGTGGGAGAAGAGGGATCTCTCTCCTGGACAGTGGGATGGAGTGGGAGCAGGCGAGGATTTGTTGTCGAATTCTTCCGGCTGTTAGGGTGTGTGTGTGTGTGTGTGTGTGTGTTAGGGGGAGGGGGGCGAGTGACGTGTGCCGTCTGCCTTTCATTATTTCAAATAACATTCTGATTTCATCTTTGACTGTGAGGTCTGATGGCTCACGACAGAAATGGGAGATCCATAACAACCATTAGCCTTGTGCACTTATAAGCTGATCTAAGTAAAAACTCAAATGACCAAAGGTAAATCCTCTGATTTACACACTTCAGAGTGTCGGTAGTAGTTCCAGTAAAATGGGTAGAATTCAATAAATTCTGTGTCAAATTTTTGAAATCCTTTTCCAAAGCCCTATGGCCCTGTGTGATCTGATCGCCTATGATCGTCTGTTCGTTCTATTACTAATTGACCATGTCAAAATTTGTGGACTCGGGATCTGTTCCAGCCCTAATTACAGCACTAATTATTATTATCCACAGTAGTTAGTCTCCAAGTCCACAACAAGCACCATAACTTTTGAATAACTTTATGGTGCAAAACAAAAAAGAAATGTGCTGATAGCTGATTCTTATTATTTCTATGGTGTAAATGCATATCCGGTGCTCTGATTTCTATGGTGCAGATGTGTATCGTGTTTTCTAATCTTAGTTCTAATCTAATTTCAGCATGAGTAAAGCCAGACTGTACTTCAACTGAGATTAAGTTTGGAATCAACTCATCCGTTTTCCTATTTCCAGGGGTATAACCAGCATGAAGTTAAATTTGTTCTAGACAATTCTACTGGAAGTTCAGTAAACATATCTCTAATGAGAATCCAAAAGTTTACTCAATACACCTAAACACATGTCCATAGTTTATCCATAGACAATATTGTTGATGACAGCATTTGTTGCACAGCATATAAAGCTCATCTCACACTGGAAAATCAGTTGTGATTGGTTCCTGAGTGTTCAAAGATTTGGAAATGGGCTGCAATGGGTTCATTGCTAGATGGACCTGCAGAGCAAATAAAAATTTGCTAGCTGGTCCATCTGGGTTCACCAAAACTACTCATTTACATGATCGGATGTTTATCTTGTGATTTGATTTCTATGCTGTGGATGTGTATCCTGCGCTCGTCACTGCCATCCATTTGAGGACTGATGAAATCAGCCTTGGTGCCAAAAAACCCAAACGAGTCTTGCTGCTTCCCCAGGCTCCCTTTGTGTTTCAGTGCTGTGCTCTGAGTGCTGCTTTACTGATAAGAAGACCCTCTGCGCCTCAGGGCCTAGGAGCCCAACCCAGTGCCCTGGGAGCAGTAAGGCTTGGAGAGAGTGTGTGTGTGTGTGTGGTGCAGTGGGTATACATACATATCTGTATGTGTATGAGTGTGTATGTGGTATGTGTCTGTGTGTGTGTGTGTGTGTGTGTGTGTGAGTGAGAGTTTGAGAGTTTGCTCACTCAATTGCTGAGGCATGCCTAGGCTTGTCCATGGGACAAACAGCCAAGGTAGCGTGTGGACATGAATTTCATCAGTGCAGCACATCATCAAATCAGCACATTGCAGATGCCTTTCCACTGCTCTGCACTACAGAGAGTGTAATTGGATTTGCGCCTTTGTAATATTCAGTCATTCTGTCTAGTTCAGCCTCTCTTCACTTAGACTGATAATAGGTTTCCCTGTTTCATGTGTTTAACTTTCTTTGGGTGTCAGTGTTTTCATTTTATGATGGTGTCATGTTCTGACATATTTCTTACTTGTGCTGATGTTGCTGTTTAATCAGAAGTTCAATAAATGCAAAAGCTTACAGACTTTAACAATTTGTACATGAATGAAATTTATTAAGATCTGGCCAGCATGGTAGTAATTTTGCTTTTGGTGATCTCTCAAAGCAGTGCAAAATTGGGAAATTACATTATATGCTACTACTGCTACTGTAATTGGGCTATGGAAGTCAAAAGAGTCCACAGCCTTGCCAATATCTCACCAGGTTTCTGGGAAAAACTACACCTGACATCTCGCTTTCCACTTAATAGCCACCCGCGTAAACTTACCTCTAATCTTTCCCTAGTCCTCTGTTACCAATGCTCTCATACCCACAATTCTTCTAGAGAGATCATTAGCTAGTCTTGACTCTACCCCATGATAGTTCTCCTTCATTGTGGCAGAGGAACTTATGCAACTACAGTGGAGTAACAAGATCCATTTGACATTTCTTGCAGGCATGTCTTAACATAGCTAATGTATGGTCACACTTTAGATCTGGCATACACCTATGTAAACTGGGTCATCAGGTTGGTAGAACACTGACCTGGGATAAGGAAGTGTAACAGAAGGGTTTTTTTCCTGTTAGGATTAAGGGGAGGAGGTAAAGTTCCTCTGCCCCTATCAGAGAGAAAGAAGTCAGACCAGAGTTGCTGAGTTGCTGTTTCGCAATGGTTAAAAGGTAAAAGTCAAAATGCCTTCTGATGGAGAAAAAAGCACTGGGTTGCAACCTCTACATTTCAGCCATATCATAGCCTTCTGGTGAGGAACCATCAACGTGCTACTGTGCTGTCTAAGAGCTACTGTCTCTATTTTGGTTTAGGGCTGATCCTAAGAAAATATCTGCTGATCCTGGCACTCTGGCACAACTAGCTTCTGCCCATGACTCAAAGCTTCTTCAGATGATCACAGACATGGGTCATCTGTCACATGGTATTAATTTGAACTTGTGCACCTTCCATAAATCTTCCATATCTTTTGGATACCGATAAAGCATAGTATTTTCACTCTTGCCACTTCTTGATGTTTATTTGGCATAAACACAAGCTGCCGATCATCACATTGGCAATGATCCTATCCACTCCACAAGCCATAATCTAAAAGTTTCCAAGAACATTTTTAACAGACCTCTGCTGAGTGCTTGCCTCTGGGCTGCACACATAAAAGCAGTTTTTATCCTCCTGCAATGTAGCTCCCATTGATGGATTTTGGCAAAAGGGCAATCTTGGAAGAGTGTTTTTTTTTTTTACTATTTACAAAGGTCAGTCAGATAAGCTTGCTTCAGTGAACAGGTAGCTTTTTAGTACTGGAACACAACTGTGAACATGATCAGTGAGCAGTAATCCTGCTCTTCACTGCCCCGCCACAGAAACACACCACCATGTCCTACGGAATTTACCACTAATTCAAATGAATCTTTCAAAAAATATACATTTGTATATTTACTTTTGTGTTTGTGTGTTTATTCATTTGACAGTGCAATGGGTTAATATGTTGATCTTGTCTGTGCTGTGACTTTCACATAAACATCACACAAACACTTTTTCTCTGCAGCCATACAAATCTCAAGGGCTAGGCAGAGGTGACACTGGCAAGCACAGTGAATGCTTACCAGAAAAAAAATGCTTAAAGTCACCAAGTGCTTCACACACAGCAGCCCAAAGCTTTTGTGTTTGAACAGAACACAATAGCAGAGAACCTTAAGCACACACACACACACACACACACACACACACACACACATAAAAACCTGGTGAGCCATATACCTAGAAGCACAGGCGGGGCGGAGAGGGCTGTGTACAGGTATATCAAGTGGAGGAGCAATCATAAAACTGGCAGTAAAACATCACAGATCACAGAGATCACACAGACAGCCTGGTCCAGTGCAACCATTTATCACCTCAGATCGCATATAAACTCCCATCCATCAAAACAACGAGAAAAAAAAAAACATTATCCATTTGCATAGCTATCTGGGGGATTTGCATTTCGAACAAAAAAGCCGCGCACAGAAGCTGCATTCAGGTTAGACAACACTTCCCTGACTGACACCTTCATGTGCATCTACGGTTTGTGTGCTCCTGCTGATAAGAGGGCTTTCTGTTCGGCGAGTGCCTGATCAAAATGACTGCTCCAGAGGAAGAGAAATAAGTGGAGGGTGGACAGTGAAGGTTAAAGAAGTGTGTAGTAGTAGTAGTGTGCTGTTTCTTCACATCTCCCCTTTTCTTTCCCATAGTAACAATGCAACAGGTAAAAAAAATCATCGCAAAAAATATCTATGCCCTGTTAAAACAGGGATGAAAGGTGATCACAGCTATTACACTACCACACACAAAACACACACACACAGATTACATAGCATATATTACATAGCACATAGCAATTACATATTGAGATGATCTCCAGAGGTGCTAGCATTTACACTGTCACTACATTGAGAGTATGTGTGAGGTGATTATGAACAGCTCAGTTAAGGCATATTGCAATGTAATACCCATTACGATCCACCAAATATTTTTCATTGCACAGTTCAGTGGTGTGGTTAATTTTTATTTAACAGCTGTGACGTATTGTCTCACCAGCACAGGCAGTTAATTTATAATCATCCTGACAAACCCACACATGCACAAGCACACACTCTTTGCCCATTCAAGTTACATTATATGCACACACACACACACACACACACTCTCACTCACAAACACATACAGATGTTGAAGAGGTGATGGTTGTGAAAACAGATGCAACAAAACAAAACACAAATGGCCTTAGGTTTCCTTTCTCCCCCCCTGCAAAAGCCCTTTGGTGCTATTACATAATCAGCCTTATCTCTCTCTCACTGCTGTTGTGTCCCTGAACCAACCTGTGATAGGAGCCTGTGTTTGGGGCCAGCACATGTGGCACAGAGAAAAAACAATAATGGAGATGTGGAAAGGAGAGAGAGACAGAGAAAGAGCGTGCAGATTGAACTAAAGACAAAACAAGAAAGAGTGAGACACTGAGTGACAGAGAGAGAGAGAGGCTTCGAGAGAGAGAGAGAAAAAGAAGACAGAGAGAGGGGTCTGTACCTGTTCCGAGGGACAGGGATGTGTGAGGACGACTGTGTGGGGTGCTCCTCAAATGAGCCGTTGGGGCAGAGTGGTGGCTGCAGACAGGACCTGGGCTCCCCACCCTCGCGGCCTGAGGTCCTGGGCTCTATGTGCATTTGGTCGTCTAGCTTCTGCCTGTTCAGAATCAGGTGGTGCGTGGGGCTGGACTTCTTCGGGACCCCACAGGGGGCCATCAGATCCCGCTCAACCATGCTGCCCGAACAGCCCACCTGAAGCACACGGAGGGAAGATAACGATTACATGACTGGTCAAAGATATTTCAATCTAGGCTGACAGGGACAAGCTGTGTCAGTCATTTAGGAAATACATTGGTGACTGCATATACAGTATAGATCTATTCAGTAATTACAAAATAACAGAAACACTTCTAGATGTTTTTCCAAATACTCTGGTGGGTTGTTACTGAGATGGGCTGTCATATCAAAATGAATCGCATTACACAAAGCAAAACGCAAAGCCCAGGTAAAGTATCAGCCAATTAGAAGTCCAGTTGTCCATGCTAAAATTTCCCTATGGGGGGATAGTGGTTTGACAACTAAATCTATCTGACCAATAGAAGGCAGAGTTACACAGCTTTGAAACATGCATCAGAGGTACATGTGCAACATACATACACACCTATCTACAGCTGAAACTAGCAGCTTGTTTTAGTGTTTGCCTTGATTGTAACAATATGCCATCCACTGAATCCATACAATGAAAACATGTAACTACACCTCACTGCTGGACTCTTTAAATATTCAAGCCCAGTGCCAAACCCCAATTATAGCCTATTACTGGAGTACAATAGTTTCAATGGGCATCGATGATGGAGTTAGAATCAAAGCAAATAGCCTACAAACAGGAAGCTGAACATGCGAGGTATTTTTATGCTACTATTTTCTATGTCCAGTAGAGTGAAACGACATCCTACATTCGACATCTGACGAATTTATATGAGTCAACTAGCTTGTATTAACTGTATGAAAACAAACGTAAGTAAGTAAACGAAAGTAAGAGCAAATAACAAGCCATCAAGGGAAAGAACGTTTCCTCATAAGAACACAGTGGATGAATATGGCGTTGACCACGGCATTACTGACATCGAAGAAAACAAAGTTGAGAATGGGGGCGTGTCATATTCCTGTTTTCCTACATTAGAAATAGCCGTTTTTGAAGCGTTCTCGCCACAGTTGAACACAAATTCAATATTGAGCATAATATGCTGATATTTTGGCACATGTGAGCAGTAAACTGTATATAACAACGAAATTCGTGCTTTACTCGCTTCATACACGACAGTAAACAGCTTTATGTCTGTGTCACCAGAAACGTCGACTGACTACACTGACGTCCACCCCCCTCTCTCTTGCCTGCGTTCAACCGGGCCTGCGCCACATGCCGGTGTGTGGCGCAGTCAAGACAAGGTTTGTAGGTTAGTGAAACCGGGGAGGGGGAGGGGATATTTAGTTAACGTCCCGACCGACAGTTTTCCTTTTAAACTTTGAACAAGTACCGTTTTAAAATGAAAACCTCTGTAGGCACATTATGCAATTGTATAAGACATTTTCGATGACTGCTGTCTAGTTCTTGAATAGTTCTGTTCAGCTTCGAGCAGCACTCCATGGAGCAGCACGCAAGTTTGAGAGCAACCAAGCCGACTGCCGTGCAATGAGCCCATACAGCAACCTAAAACTTTCTTCAAAACCCACAGCAAGAACTTAAGCGTAAAGCTAGAAAGACATGCAAACAATGTTTAAACCAGTTATTCATCAAGTATTACAACTGTCAGATAAACATGCAGACATAACAAGACACCTACTTTTTTCAGGTCAAGGTGCTTTTCTCTCCCTGACTTCAAACCAACTCCGTTGACAACAGAATCTTTGCTGATACATTCTCTCAAAGTGTTATTGTCCAATACTGGACTAAAAACTCTTCCCGACGAGGACACATTTTTGTATGTCAGTATCACTCCGCAATCCATTGCCGTGACACCCTCAGTATGGCCGGCGGTATTCCCTGCATACGTGCTGTTACCAGTTCGACTCGAAGCCACACCACCGAGCCGTATGCCGGCAAGGGACTTATCGAGGAGGCGCTTGGAAGTCATTTTTAGTCAGGAAAAGTAAATCTAAAGAAAGATAACTAGCTTTCTATAGACCTTGGTACAGAGGAAGAAATTATGCATTTAACACGATTGTCTTAACTAGAGCTTGTCGCAATACTACCACCTAATTTTTCTACCAGCCCAGACAACTACGGCCAACCGGTCAAAGAATAAAAGATTGTTTTGCTTTTTTCCTCCAAACGAACACCACGCCCACTCTCTTTTGCGCGTGCAGCCAGGCGAGATTCGCAATGTCCCGCCTCCCATTCAGCCTGATTGGTTTTCGGCATTAATAAACATGTCGTTTTGGCATGCGGCCATTACAATTTACAATCTGATTGGACGGTTTGGAAAATGTCACATTTTTTTCCGCTAACACTGCGGAGGTGTGTCTCGACTATGCCGGCCGGTGCGAGAGGAAAACAAGCTGCGTCAAGTAGACGAGGCTAGACGTGACTATTGGATTCAAGGGTTTTACTCTTTGTTTCGCAAACTCATACGTTAAGAATATAAGCCTGCCTATAGTTCACGCTCTGCACGTATGGTTTATCCCCAAAGTACTTCTGTTAATTCAGCATGATCCTATATTTTTCGGTTAAAAACTACCCACATCTTGTCAACCAAGTAAGGCTACACAACAAACAGGTCGCGGGTTAAAGCATGGGGCTTTGGTCATTCAGATAGAGTAAACATCAAACGGCGTTTCAAAACGAATATTGATAGCGATATTGACAATGTAGTTACTGTAGCGCCATTTCAAACTACGTTGTAAACGTGCAGGCAAGAACCAGGCAATGTCAGCTTTCCCCCGTACGCTATGGCTCCTCCTTCGCTAGCGGCGATGCAACCGTGGAGAATCAGCAGCTTACGGATTATGTAACTTTTTGGTTGTCTTTTAGCTATGACCAAGTAGGCTAAATTATAAATAACTTTTAGAGGCATATCAAGAAATCATACATGATATGCCATGATATCAAAACTCAGTTTCAGGCCGTGCATTACGGTAGGCTGTTGCAGCTTATAAGCGTATTACAAGCTTGCTGTTACACTGTTTCAAACGTTGGGCCACATCCTGCAGTGAGCCACTGCATGAATGTAGCCATTAGTAGCATGCAGTACTAAACAGGGGAGAAGGCTTTTAGGTGTTGTCGTGGACTTCTTTGTCAGTAAGCACGTCTTTTCTGCGTGCAATTCAAAACTCTCCGTGCAGTCTAGCACCACAACACGGGGTCGGAGAGGTTGCAAAGAAGTTTTTTTCGCCTCCGTTCTGTTGGCAAAGCGCTGGCTAAGTTTATGTGCTGCTCCACCCGTCCCTCGAAAAAACCAAGAGATTCCATGTCTTTCGAAACTATCTAACGGCTTGTTAAAAACAGCTGTAAAATTAACATCTAGACCTACTACCACCCTTGTAAAGCCACCTCTCTACAATTAAAGAAGTGTAAATTATATGAAAAGTAAAGAATATTCTTAGTTAACTTGAGAACTCTTAATAAAGACATGTTATCTCATTTCAGTTAGGCTACTTTATTGACACTAAGACACAATATATTTTAAGGTGCAACTTTATTACAAAAGTATAAATTTGACCACAATATCATGAATGATATTTTGATTAAAAAAACATACAATCTTTGCACATAAGTAAAATAGGACACAAGCTGGCATGTATATACAGTATTCGCACCCTGTTCATTTTAATCCAACCTAAAAGTATACCCAGTCTAATTTATTTGCAGACATGGGACAAAATAAGTTGAAAAAAGAAAACTAAATAGAACTTGCATTGACAAGTCATTGCAGTTTACAACCGACTATACAATCAGGACATAAAATATATTTCTATTATAACATCAGCAATATCTATCTGAACAGCATAATCTGACTCCCATCACATAGACTCATCATTGTGCATACTTGTAATTCTTTCAGGAATTAGTCTTCAACACAGCTGTGAACTCAGGAATTTTCTACTGACATGAATCTCATGCTCTAGGAAAAGTGGATTATGCTCCTTGATTGTTTCAATGTGGTCTTATCTTTAAATAAAGAGTACCCATTGCCCGGCACAATTAGTAAAGGCGATAAGAAAAGAAAAAAACAGTACACTACTTATAACCTGGTTTAAAAAAAATCCACCATGCCTTTTAAAAACATCTGCTATTACATGTACCATGACCGATTGTAATGCCCCCTCTGAATGCACAATAGACTTGGCCCAAGTGCAGGTCTCCCCCGTCCTACAACCACCACCTCCTCAAAATGCTACATCACAGGCCAGCAGCGTACTCAGCACAAAGCAATTGCTGTGCTCCAGGAGACAGATTGAGGCTGGGAGGAAACCAAATGAAAATAAGGGGGGGGCATGTACCCTCCCCACGAGGCAGAAACCGTAAAGGTTATGAGGATGCAAGTTTGGTTTATCCCAATGACTTGCAGTAGTAAGGGAGGGTGGGGTGAAGGGGCTGGTCAGCTCTGGTTGAGAACAATGTCTTCACAACTTTTTCTTTTCATTCTGACCAACCACTGGACATTTTCTGGTCTGTGCTTGGGCAGATATTGATCCTGGGAGCTGTTCATACAAGTCCATGTACAATATTCACATGAAACAGGCAGCCATGTTGCTCTTTTTTGTGTTGAAACAATATCAGTTAAGAGGAGTAAACAAAATGATGTGGTGTTCATTGTTTTCTCTTAAGAAGTTCATGCAATCACATACAAGTAAACATCACCATCAGCTTCAACGATATTGAAACATCCATATGCATGGCAGTGACATCAGCTGCTTAGACACAATGTGACTAGTTGATGTGTTTGTGTAAATGGAAAGGGTAGGAAAAATAGTGCTTTTGTATACTATTTATAAGTATAATATGCTTTCTCTAACTCTTTTTTTGTTAAACAATAATTAAATATACATATCTCTCAACACTTTGTGACCTCTCTCCCTCTCTCTGTCACTCTCTCTCTCTCTTACTGTAGCAGGACTAGCATGTTATGTAAAGACGACTTGGCATTTGAGATTTTCTTTAAAACCCTCAGCATTCAGTCCCTGAGCTAAAATCTTGTGTCCTCTTCCACACAATTTCTTGGATTGGAAAGAAAAAAAAAAGATGACAACCCTGTATTCCTTCTTCTTCTCCCAGGGCCACATGGGAAGGCCTTTTTTGTGTTTACCATGCAGCTCAGCAGAGCCTCAACCAGCACACAAACAGACCCGCAGAGAAACAGACTTCAAGAGGAGCCGCTCAACAGCAACTCCAGGCCTGCAGACAGTTTATTTTCCTTGGACGCACAGCCGTCAAAAATGCCACTGATGGCTAGAGAGAGAGAGAGAGCCTGTGGCTCAGAGGACCGAATGAGATTAGGAGACTGGGCGACGAAACAAACTAAGACCCTGCCTGAAAAACAGCCTTCACTTGCTCCTCACTGATTCTCTGATCACAGAACACTGTTGCAGCACTCTACTTCCAGAGATCAAAGCCCAGTGTTACGCATGTCCATGTTAGGGGACACAGCAAAAACTCACCTGAACAAGGGCATCTCTTTTTTTAATTATAATTATTTTTTCTTTATTATTTTATTTTTTAACTGGAAAGCAATATAGGGCTTTATGGTCCAAGGATTTCAACAGAGAGGCTGTTGCCATGCACATCATGGGAAAGTTGCACCAACACCTCTGACCCTATGGTTAGTTTGACCCAGTGCACAGCCAAGAGTGGGTGGTGGAGGCGTGTTACTCAGCCAAAAGAAGAAGAAAAAAAGAAATAGAAAACAGCAGAGTTGTGCCAAGGTTTTTGGAATGTGTGCCCTTTTACGGGCTTGAGTCTGGTCAAGCTGATTTCAAAACTATTTTCTAAACACAGACACACACACATACACGTACGCACAACAGATTGGCAATAAGTTCCCAGACTTTGATTAGGATCTTTGATCAGACTATCAAGTGGTATCATGTTGAGCAAAGAGAGATTGTCTCCATGTATCCCCTGACTTTGAAACTACATGCATCACAACCTGTGTGCAACTAGTCCTACTGTATCTCCATTCATAAATAGCATTGCATGTTTCAGCGGATTTTTAAGCAAAGTCAGCACAATGTAACATGCGAAAAAAAAGACAGAGAGAGAAAAAAAGACATTTTTGGTCCACAGTGTGATACAGATAGTGAACATGCCACGTTATTCCTCTGTCTAATTACATGCATAACTTAAGATGCCCTGGAAAAACCTTAGTGGTAACCAATTCCATGAGAGAAAACCAGTTTGTCATGTTTTTTTTTCCAGGAAGAGTTAAGAGAGCTTAATCTGTGTTCACAGTCTGTGTGATTGGATTCAGTTAACAGAACAACTGTTGGAGTGTATATGTTTGTGTGTGTGTGTGTGTGTGAGTGTATGCATCAATGAATGTCTCTATAAGAGTGTGCACAGGTTCAGCTCATGTATGTGTTTGTGTGCATCATTATGTCTCATGAAGTATTTCAGTGCCTTTTATTTCTTTAATCACTTAAATTGTTTTGTTTTATGTGAAATATGTTCTGTCTCTGAACTTTCTCTTATATACGTATCTATGTCAAACAGCAAAATGTTCTTGAAGCAGACACAACCTACAAAGTCATGTGTTCTGTTTTCCTGCATGTAATCTTTTTACTGGGTTTACTGTGAAATTATCGAGGTGATTAGACCTATGTGAATTGCCACGAGACATAAGTAGCCGTAACACATAGCTGCATTATAGGGACAAAGGCCAACACAGAGAATCTATTATGAATCTAAAATAATATATAATATAATATGAATCTAAAAGAAATTTCTCCTACTTTTTACTCCTTGTCCCTCTTTACTGAAGTGGGTTTTGTGTTTTTGAGATCTTAATTTTAATTCAAATGTATTATTTGTGCCAATCTGATCATTTTTGCTGCAGCAACTATATCTGTCTTGTGGAATATGCAGAACAAACAGACACCATACCCACCAGACCGGCATTCCAACAGTCCTTGGCGAAAAACATCCTGCAACCTCAACTCACGTCAGAGCTGAAACAGTCAGAGTTGTATTATGACACTGTATAACAGCTGTTGTGTTCACCGATTACAGCGTTAAATTAAGAAAGCTACAAATGCAAGAGTTTGTATGAATGATTGTATGTGTGGGTGTGTGGATGTAGGCTATGTGTGTGTGTGCATGACCATGAGTGCACAAGACCATTTGTGTATCTTTGTGTGTGTGCTTTGGCATGTGTGAGCATGTTGTTTTAATCCAAATCACTTAACTCTCTGGACTTCAATCAGCTGTTTTTTTTCTTCTTTTTTTCTTTTTTTTTTACAGTCATCCCTATGTTACCCTTTTGAAACCCTACCCACCAACCTGAGTCCGCAGTTGTAAGCAGAAAAACCTGTTTTAGCTTTGCTTGCCTTTAGACTGGGTAGCAGGAAGGAGTGTCTGAATGTGTGTGTGTATGTGTGTGTGTGTGCGTGCGTGAAGACTAAAGACTGTGACCTTGTTTTTGACATGTTGAAAATGTACTAGTAGTTTTGAATTGTTTTGTGAACAAGTGCAGAAACACCTTGGTGGATGTAGGCAAATATTGTAGCAGACACGTTTTTCTCCACATAAAACAACAGTGTTTTCAGTGCTTTTGAGATATTTAACATGTAGGGGTAGATTTAGACATTTGATCACAGGGGTCAGTGGTTGTGATGACAGGGGTGCTGGCATTCACAGTCCTGTGACATACATCTCCATACCATCATTGAAGGTGAAGATGGTGGTGGTACTGGGGTTAGCACTGATGCCCTGTTTCACCTCGCTGATGGTCTCGTAGAAGTTTTCTGCTGGCGGAGGCCTTCCTTGGCCCTGGCTGGGCAGATGCTGCTGCTGCTGTTGTTGTTGTTGTTGTTGTTTTTGTTGTTGTTGTTGCTGTTGTTGTTGTTGTTGTTGTTGTTGTTGCTGTTGTTGTTGTTGTTGTTTCTTCTTTGCCCGCAGCGTGGCAGTGTTAGCCTGGCGCTCGCGCTTCCAGTGGGAGTCGATGGTGGCATAGGCCGGGTCAGCCTCCACCACTACGTTGCTGGGCCACGTCTTGTCACCAATGGCTTCATAGCAGGGCTCCTCCTGGGCACGCCTCCTCGCTCGGATCTCTTCAAGACTCGTACCTCCCCCTCCTCCTCCTCCTCCATCACCTCCTCCACCCGGTCCAGCTGACCATCCGGGAGGCCCCGTCTTCTTGCCTTCATCAGTACCCGGGCCACCGGGCGACGCCTTCCGCTGGGCCTCAGCCTCGTGAGCCGCTTCTAATGCTGCCGCTGCAGCCTGTTGAGCGAGGTGTTTTCTCTTCAGGGTTTTGCAGACGGTGGAGTACATCTCAGATATCTGAAAAAGGAAGGCAGACTGAAGGTGAAGCTCAATGGCTCCAGGTCAAAATGTCAAAAGTTTCAGATAATGTGACACAAGATTAGTGATAGTTACAGTCTTAGATATGTTAACATTATGACAAAAAATTAGGAGTGATACTTCAACATGCTTTCCAATACAATTAATAATGACGTACAACTGTTTATATGTCTGATTTACTTCGCTTTCTATGATCTATTTTTCAAAATATTTTAAGTATTTTTGAAATAACTAACATCTAAGACATAAAATTCCTTCTGTAAATAATTAGGCTAGGTTAGTCCATTTGCCTATGGGGGCACAAACAGAAAAGTAGGAAGCCTGAGAAGAAGTCAAGAAAAAAGGAGACAGTCAGCACATATGTGCACGTATGAGTATGTCTCTGTAGACAGGTGTGTAGATTAGTGTGTGTGTGTGTGTGTATGTCTGTGCAAGTGAATATATATATTTGTGTGTGTTTGTACATGAATGTATATGTGTGTGTGTGGGAGTGCGCGTGTGTGCGTACGTACTTGTGTGCACATGTGTGGTGGTGGTGGTGGTGGTGGGGGGGGGTCGTCTATGAGTGTGGTGCGACAAGACCTTCCACACATGCACAGCTGTAACATGACCCACTTAAGGCTGGCCAACAGCGGCAGTGTAAACGTTCTTATCGCTCCTGGCTGGCTGGGGTGAGAGGCAGTATTACCTAACCGCCAGATAAACCTGTTAAAATTTTACTGCCTGGACAGAGCGTAGTCCAGCAGCGCAAATCTGAAACCCCAAGGCCCGATATTTTATTCAGTCTTGATCGGTAATTATGTGTAATGCAAAACCAACCTTTGTTTTAAATCCATTTTTAAATAAACCGGAACAGTGACCCATGATTCTAAATTTGAGATTGGAGACTGTCTGCCGCCTCCCATTCTATCTGTGTGTGAGTGTGTGTGTGTGAGAGAGAGAGAGAAAGAGAGAGAGAGAGAGTGAGTGTGTGTTTGTGTTTGTGTATTCACACAAAAGTATTTGTGTCTATGTATGTAAATGGATAAATGGATGTTTCTGTGTTTGTGTTTTGTGCACACTCAAATAGATATGTGTGTGTTAGTGTGTGTGTGTTTGACTGTATGAGTGTATGAGTGTGTGTGTATGAGCGAATGAGTGTGTGTGTCAGTAGGCATGCCCTTCAGTCTGCGAATGCTCCAGTGACCTCTTGAGCACACGCTTAAGTCCCTGACATTTCCCACTGAAAACTCAACAGTACGTGCGACGAGACTGAAGAATGTGGCTCAGCTCACAAAGGCATGACCTCGCCGGCATCCCAGTGCCACTGGTCCACCACTCAAACGCTAGCGAACCCAGCAGAGAACAGCTGAGCCGCACAGGTTTCTGGGAGCACACGTTTGCCCCTGTCAACACCTCTCCACACCGCACCATACCGCACTGCTCCGTGGCATGTCCGTCCTATCTGGAAAACATACAGCACTGACAGTTTCCCCAGGACTGCTGATTGTGTGGAAGGAGGGAAAGAGAGAGAGAGAGAAAAAGAGAGAGAGAGAGGGAAAGAGAGAGAGAGGGGGTGGGGGTGGGGGTGGAGGAAAACAGGCCTGACTGTGCAAAGGGCATGGCTCAAACATAACTCACACATGATGGATCACGCTGAAGAGGCTGGAACTGGAACACAACTGCGGCTAGTTTGGATGTGTGTGTGTGTGTGTGTGTGTCTGTGTTTGTGTGTGTGTGTGTGGTGTGTGGTGTGGTGGGGGAATATGGGCTCTTTGCTCTTTGCTTCCCAAGAGATTATAGATTTTGAGTCAGTTCTTGAGTTCTGGAAGAGGTGTCTAACAATTTTTCTTTTTTTCTGCTCTCTCTCTCTCTCTCTCTCCATATAATAGTTCAATAAAGACGTTTTAAATGTCAAATTTCTCTCTCTGTCTTTGCATACTGCCTATGCCACTCCTGCTCTGAGCTCCAAATAACTAAGGGCTGGACATACTCCCTTCTTTTAAAGAAATGACTGGAGACCCCCAACTGGACAGGCTGGCAAGCTCTCCACCGGCTGCCTGACAAGCTCTCCTAACTGGGCAGCCCTCTGACTCCCAACACCCCCCCCCCTTCCTTGCCTATCAGGGTGGCTTGGCCTGGCTCCGCCTTACCCTGTGTTGGGGAGGGGGGCTGTTGGGAGGCAGAGAGAGAGAGAGGAAAGGCACATAAAGAAAGAGAAAGATTGTGATACAGAGAAAGCGAGAAAGACAGACAGAGAGAGAGAGAGACAGAAGGCCAAGACAGAAAAACAGTCAAAGATACAGAGACATAGAAACAGAGGAAGTCACAAGACGATGGAGGTTTCAAAACGGCTGCAGCTGTTGAGAAAGTCTTGTGAGGGTTTTTTTCTCTCCCCTTCCTCCCTCCCTCTCTCTCTCTCTTTCTCTCTCTCTCTGCCTGTCTCTAACTTCCACCGTCCTTTCCCCCTTTCTCTCTCCCTCTCTGTGTCTAACCCCCACCCCAACCCCCTACCCCTCGATCTCTAGCCCCCCCCCCCCCCCCCCCATCTGTTCGTGCTCCCCTGAGTGAGTGTGTGGTGTGTGTGTGTGTGTCAGTGCATGCACACTCAGGTCTGTGAATTTCTGTGTGTATGTGTTTGTGTGTGTGTACACATCTGTGTGTGTGCTGCCAGCTGGTTCATGACAAGCATTCATGTAAGTTAGTGCCAGAGTGTCAGAAACAATTAGATTACCTGGGAACAGTTTGCCTGAAGAGATACAGAGGCACAAAACAGCAAACTAGGCACTTTAGGATAAAGGATCATGAGCCAACATACTAACATTCATTAAAGGTTTAACCTCAGTCTTGCTGGCTTCACAATTTGACAAACTTTTCAGACACTTATCAGCTTCCCATTGCAAACAGTAAGCCACTAGTAACGTGTGTGCAGAAAAAAGTGCTGACTGTTCCCCAAACTGTACTCAGTTAAAGAAGCTGGGCCCTGTTTGAATTGACAAAATGGCAAACAGTCACAGAAGGAGTTGAGTGTCTTGCGCATTAACTAGCTCTCATATAGAGTATGTGGGAGAACTGGGCTGATTGACCAGTGTTTGACCTCAGATCTTGCTCATGGTATCAAATTAGCAAACAGATTTTGTCATTATTAAATTATCTTTAGACCTCAGTCTTTGCCAACTAATTTTGGCCCCGCTGTTTGCGATTCTAATTCACAGCCTAGTTCACTGAATATATAGCTTAATTTCCATACTATTAATCAGGGTTAATTAATTGATTTTGCAAAATACATTTAGCTATAAGGTTAATACATGGGAATACAATTAATTTCCTCTCTCACTAATACATGATTTATTCTACTGTATAATAATGTAATGTAACGTTTAATAAACTGTGGTCAATACGTGGGTAGGATTCATATATGGGTGCAGTTACTGTGTGGTTTTGTTTTTCTAATTAGCCAAAAAGACTGTTGTGTGGTTATACATGGTGTGGCTTATATTAGGGGATTTACACTACATAAAGACTGTTGTGTGGTTATACATGGTGTGGCTTATATTAGGGGATTTACACTACACAAAGGAGAAAAAGTGTGTCTGAGTCGCTAATTAGCCTCAGACTCCTCAGGAATCAAAGTAGTATCTATCTATCTATCTATCAATCAATCATCTATCTATCCATCTATCTATCTATTAAAAAAAGGTTAAGAACTTTTCTCCACAAGGGAAATCTAGGGGACAGGCCTGTACTATGAGACTGGTGGTATCTTGAGCTAGAGGTGTGTTCCCATTTGGCAAACAGAGGCAAAACCTTTGTGGAAACAGACCATTTCATTTAAAGTTTACAGCTTACAGTTTCAAGTAAACTATCTGAAATGTTTACACAAAAACATCCAAATTTAGAAGTTAACATTTGTCACAAATGTTCACCTCTATTCAGAGATGTACACATTCTGTATTTCTTGGCCATACCTCTAATTGTGCTTTAATTTTAGAGTAAAGCACACTGCAGGGGTTAAAAATCTGCCAAGTCTCTGGCAGCGTGCTCTGCAGTGATTGGGCCTAGAACTGTGAATAACAACCACACCCACCCACACACACACACACACACACATACATACACACCTGATCACACTTGAATGGGCGTGTCAGGGCAGGAGATTGAGAGATGAGATGAGAAGGAATGTGGGTTAAAACCATAAGTCATGACATTTTGTTACTCTGCATAATCACTATACAGACTATACAGGCTGTCGGCAACTTTCACAGACAGCAGCTAAATCTTCTGGGGACATTATGGTATATTAGAAGCATGGGTCTGACTGTGTAAGAGCAGTGTAAGAGTGAGGTCTGTAGAGGGAAAAACAAAACTACTATAATAGGGTTGGGCTGATTCCATCTCCATGTTTGCTGTCTCCATAGAGTTACATAACAGTACATAAAGTTATTCCTTACATAACCACACCGCACATTACAGACATCTCCTGCAATGCCGGAAGTCGTTTCCCAAAAAGTTGGGGACTGAAAGCATATTCTAATCTTCTTCCTCATTTCTAAAACAGTCGCTCTGCGTGTGTGTGTGTGCTTTTGTGTGTGTGCGTGTGTGTGTATTTGTGTGTGTGTGCAAGCATGTGTGTGTGTGTGTGTGTGTGTGTGTGTGCGTGCGTGCGTGTGTGCGTGTGTGTGTTTTCTGGTGGTGCTGTGAGTCCTCAACATAGTCTCTCTGTGTGTTACAAGCTAACAGGAAACTAAACAAAAGCTGACCCTGAGCACCCTTTGCCTCCCCCCCCACCTTCCTCCTCCTCCCCCCCGCTCTGAGAGGAAAAAAGTCAACAAGAGCAGTCCACAGACCTTTGGCCACACTGTTTAGTCAAGGCACTCAAGCCAAGGAATGGTGGTGGGGTGGGGTGGGAGGACTAGACAGACAGGAAGGGGGGGGGGGGGGGGGGGACAATGCTCCTACTAAACTTTCCTTTGCCCATCTTTCCAAATGTATTTATTTAATTATGTATTTAATAATTTATTTTTACATTAAAAGCACCTGTAAATGACAAATTTACCAATATTGTCTCAACATAGTTACCTCCTTAATGATTTTACCTTTTAAATCTTTTTATGAAATTACGTTCATCTGAAATTCTTTGCTTTTAATTCCGTGAAGGACACTGTCCTACCTCTTTGTATGAAATGAGCTCTGTTACCGTAATAAATATGCCTTGCCATGCCTTACCTGTTCATGACTGACACTAATGTGAATGAAGCCATGTGGAAAGAGAGAAAGAGAGAGCGAGAGAGAGGAGGGGTCTAAGACCATTCATTCTGAAATGTCTCCCACCTCCCTGCTTCCCCCCACCCCATAATCCCCTCTCTGCCAATCACCTTATCCATTTACCGGCACAGAACAGCTCAAGGGGAGGGGCTAAGAAGCATGATGGACAGCTTGCCCTGAAGCAGTGACCTCAGCACTCGTGGTGAAAGTAAACCCAGGTTTTTGCTGTGTATGTGTGTCTGTTTGTGTGTGTGAGTGTGTGTTGTGTGTTAATGTGTGTGTGTGTGTTAATGTGCTTCACCCTCTCTGTGTCTTAGTGAGAATGTGTCTCTCTGTCTGTCTGTGTTAGTGTGTGTGTGTATGTGTGCGTGTGTGTGTGTTGTGTATGTGTATGCGTGCAATGATTTGGTTTCATAGAGGCTCCTCACAGCTGTGTGAGGTCCTGCTTTCTGCTCTGGCATCCGCTGTTAACTACTTATCAGCCAAACACCAAAGCCTGCCTGGAACCGGTGATAAGAGGGTCGGACTGACCACTTAGGCCTCTGGCTCTTGGGGTCAAAGGTCAGAAACCACAGAAGGCCTGGATTCAGATGGAAGATGGGTAACCTTAACCCACCCAAACCATACCCCCCCAACACACACACACACACACACACACACACACACACACACACACACACACACATACACACACACACTCCATGCTGATGCTGTTGCGATGAGTATGTCTGAAGCAGAGGTGACAGAGGGCGGTGGGTGATGGGAAGTCAGGAGTTCAGCTATGTGATTACAGACAGAGCTGCTGAAAACCCGAAGCAAAGCACCTTGGGTAAGATGCAAAGGCTGCCTGTCTACACCCGCCTGGGTCCTTCCTTGGCTCTCGACTCTCGACTCTCAACTCTCGTTTCTCGTCTTAATGTGTAGCCTACTTATACTTATACTTGTCTTGGAACAGAATCTGCACTGGAAATGTACTTGCACTAACACTTTTGCACTAGGGTTACCATAGCATCCTCCTGCACATCCCACACTACTTCCACACAACTTAGTACCCTAAATGGCACATATAATAGGATTTTGTCTCTGTATGTTTATAATGTATGTATGTCATGTGTATGCCATGTTACATAAGCTTAAGGATGTTTCCTACGGGACAATAAAAGTATCTATCTGTCTATGTATTTCACCTCCACGACGGTCGAGTGACTGTTGCCATTCTCCGTTGGCGGTCCCGGGGGAATGATCACATCCTCCTCCTCGGGCGGTTTCCAGATGTACTGCTCACCGTTTCCCATAAACACCGCCTCCTGGTGGACATAAGCAGAACGGCAAACTGTGAGCACAGACACCCGATGCTGTGCAACTACCTGGCATGGACATTCAAAACAGTATTCTCTATGTTTATTCAGTCAAGCAAAGTTTTGGGAACACTGGCGTTATGATTTAACTCCACACACTGAAAAAAAAGACACATTTTCAGCAGGGAAATTTTAAGAGTAAATGCTGCTGTGACTCAGCTTAACATCTGGTTATG
>PYXC01000315.1:1617500-1627500 GCA_015244755.2 Tenualosa ilisha
TTCCCCATCGCATCACAGCTGTTCAGACCTTCCCTCACTCTCTGCCCAACACTGTTTCCCTACGGTCTTATCTGACATTCAAACCCTACTTCACAATGTAAACACCTGTTAGCAAAGGGACCGGGTATGGAAATACACACACTATTAAAACTAAGTAAACATTATCCCTCAAGGGGGCTATTAACGCAAAGCATAATGTACATAAGCTACTTTCAGTAACAACACACTCATTAGCTGAATCCCAAAGTCTTCCCTAAGCCCTCAAAGACTTAAAGGAGAAATCCAGGTGAATCAATCCATAGCACTGTGGTTCAAGCTCACCAAGTACTGTCGATAAGAAAATGAGCAAGAGAATTTCATATAACAAGGACCGAATAGCAAATTGGCAGGTAACACTAGCCAAAGGGGCCATAGAAACTCACTTTTAGTTTCATTCAGTTAATGTTAGATGCCAGTTTGCTATTCAGCCTATTCATCAATGTTGATGGATTCACACCGGATTTGTCCTTTAACTGGCATGAATCAGCCAATCATGTGGGTAATGCTGGTTAACGATCCATAATCAGGCCCTGTCAAGTGGAACCTAGCATGTACCTAATATGTACACAGCCGAACCGCACCAAACCCAAAGAACAACAGCGTGTGCAAGTATGGACATCCACTGACTGTACCAAAGATTAATGGCAATTTAATCCATCCTGTCCAATCCCCTATTTTTGTTTTGCTGTTTTTTGTTCCTGATTCTATGCTGTAAGCATTTAGCCAGGCTAGCACAGCCTAGCGCTTCCACTCAATCTCATTTAGCGTCGCAACTACGTCAGGGAGCCAAGCATAGGCTTCGGTTTCTGAGCTGGGATGTACCAATCAGCAAACAGAGGACTGAAAGCAATAACGTTGAATTCAAATTATGTGTTCTAGTGCAAAACATACGTCACGACCAAACAGTAGCGACTGGTTGAAGCAGAAAGTATCTGCCCACTGTGGAGCGAACCTATGCCAACTGCTAGGTTTCAGACGCTTTGCACAAAGTGAAATGATGTGAAAACAGCTGATGCATCAGGCTAGTAAGTGTTAGTGGGGATACAGGGATTCAGGGAGTGCCTCGTGGCTGCACACCAAGCCGCACATACAAGAGAACGCGCAGCTTGTCTTACTGACACATATGATTCATGTATGCCCCCAGACCTTGCCTAAGGACCAGTGTATGAATCACTCCAATGGATAGAATTTATGAATGGGACAGAGAGCCTGTGACTGGCTTTGTCTTATCTTCACATTCAGATTTTTTTTTTTGAAATGTAATGGTTCAATTTTGTACAGCTTGGCAAAACGCCATTTTGACGTATGTATGAGATAAGGCGTGTAGACGCACATTAGCCGGGCTTTAGTGAGTTGTTTAGATGTAGATTAGCTTTTCCCTGCAGCCATTCCTGCTTACTGTAAAATCCATCAGCGTGAGACAGGGACAAAAATGCTGTAATTCCCAGGCTTTGATGCCCCCTTGTGGTCAAATTCAAGAATTAAAGCACTAAGAAAAGTCTGGATGACTGAAGCTGTTTAAATAAGCACAGTTCCCAGGCAAAGTAATCTAAATGTTCGTGATAAAGTGATGAGATCAATAAAAAATATTTTTAAAGGATTATATCACAGTGTTTTCACAACATATCATTATTCCCTGTCTCTTCTATACATGTGCTTGGACTAAAGAAACAGTAGGGGGCGTGAGAGTTACACACCTTAGGAAAGGACTGCAGGTTGAACACACTCCGGCTGCCCTCCTGGTTGTGATGCGTCATCTCCGCATCAGCCGGCCCGGCACCGTTCTCCTTTCGATTCCCCCGGTCAGCCCTGCGGACCTTCCGTATGGTGGCATATTCGGCTGTGACAGGGTCATGACCCGAGCCCTTGCCATTCCCACCACCTCCGCCGGTGCTGTTGCTGACGCTGCTGCTGCAGCTGCTGCGGGGCGTTCCGGGGCTGTGCTGGGCCACGTGGGATGCCGCCACTGCGGCCCGCTGCAGGGCTGGGGTGTTGGCGGACGTAGGTGGCGGTGCCGGTGGAACGCCCGATTCTGCCACGCCACCGTGACGCGCCCCGACCCCTACGCTCTCATAGAGGCCATCGTCAGGCTCCCGGCAGCGGGCAGGTGCGGTCCCAGGAGCAGGTGAGGCGCGGGGGCCCACCTGGGAGTAGGTGTGCTCAGAGTCGTTGTCGGGCACCTGGGGGAGCAGACGAGGCTGGGAGGAGTTGCGCAGATCAGACGCTGAACGCCGGCAGTGCAGAAGGAGCAAGTCCATGCTGGCTGGACGGCTCTTGGGAACACCTGCATTTTTATGTGTGTGTGTGTGTGTGTGTGTGTGTGTGTGTGTGGGTGTGCAAGTGTGTGTGTGGTCATGTGTATTTATGTGAAGTCAAGTATTATGTGTGTGTATAAGTATAAACATATGAACATATTTAATATGTACATATGTGTGTGTGTTTGTATATGTGGACGTGTGTGTGTGTGTGTCCAAGAGAGCAGCAGAAACAGCGTTCATTAGAAAGGTGTAAAAAGGCTCTGAATATTTATGGAAAGCACAATAGATTTAAAAGACTATTTCTAAGATCTAAAGCACGGTACTGTACAAGAAAACTCCTAAACTGGATCCCCTATACTGTGCACGCAGGCAATACATTTTCTACCACCACCTACCACCTCCCAAGCGGTGCTATCCGTTTTCATGAAAGTGACTGAGAAACAAAAAGCTATTGTAGCAAAAAAACACACACACACACACACACAAACAAAAAACATATAAATCATAGCCTCTTTTGACTGCAAGCACAAAAATCTTGCAACATGTAAAAGTGGAAAACATCCACAGATATATTTAAAACTGAGGTGTTGCTTAAAATAGCATCAATGTACACGACTGGTGGCTAAAAAAAGACTCAGGATGCATCGTCTGTGTGCTCAGGGAGTGTAAAGGAGCTTGTGAGTGGTACGGGTGTGCGCTGTGTGTGTGTGTGTGTGTGTGTGTGTGTGTGTGAGTGAGAGAGCGTGTGTGTGTGGGGGGGGAGTGTGCTTGTTTATGAGTGTCTTCAAGCACATATACATACAGCATGTGGGTGTAGGATTGTGTGTGTATGAGTGTCTATGTGAGTGTATGTCTGAGAGTGTTTGAGTATGAATATGTGTGTGCATACGTGAGTTGGTAAGCATATGTGTGTTTGCATATCTGATTATGCATGTGTGTGTTTGCACATACAGTGTCTGCATATCTGAAAATGAGACTCTGTGTGCACATGCATATCTGTATGTGTGTATGTGTGTGTGTGTGTGTGTGTGTGTATGTATGTGTGTGAGAGCAGGGGTACAGCGAGTAGTGAAGTGGTGACATAACCAGCATCCTCCCTCTAGCCTACCGACAGCAGCCTCCCCATGTTACAGCTACTGCCACTGGTGCAGTCAAGGAGAAAACACATGACTCAGGAGACACCAGCCCTTGCACGCAAGTGTGTGTGTGTGTGTGTGTGTGTGTGTGTGTGTGTGTGTGTGTGTGTGTGTGTGTGTGTGTGTGTGCGTGGTCTGCTGTGTGAAACTAATAAAGCCGAAGCTAAAGCTCCTCCCATCGTGTAAGTATAGACGCCTGAGTGGCAGGAGGGACAGACAGTGTGTGTATGAAACAGTGTCTCAGGCAGTGTGCATTGGCTGTATGTATCTTTCAGAAAGTGTCTGTCTCTGTGTGTGTGTCTATCATAGTGATTGAGTGAATGTTTGTGTGTGTGTGTGTGTGTGTGTGTGTGTGTGTGTGTGTGTGTGTGTGTGTGTGCTTGTGTGCATCCTTGTGCACTTGTGAGTGTGTGCATGTGTGCTTATATTTGTCTGTGTCTGTGTGTTTGTGTTTGTGTTTGTGTGTGTGTGTGTGTGTGTGTGTGTGTGTGTGTGTGTGTTCATGTGTGCGCGTGCATGCATGTGTGAGTGCTGTGCTTTCTTCAAAAAAACTCTCCTGATTCAGAAAAGAAAAAAGTCTGATCTCTTCTCAGCCTGCCAGCCTCACGTCATCCCACAGTAGGGGAGAGATGTTTGTGTGTGTGTGTGTGTGTGTGTATGTGTGAGTGTGTGTGTGTGTGCGCTTGCGCCTGATGTCACTCACCATTGCCATTGCAGGGCAGCCGGTTCATCTCGTGTAGTCCCGTGTCAGACTTACTCATGGAGTTCAGCTTGGACTGCCTCAGTGCATTCTGACAAGGTCACACACACACCCCCCACCACCACAACGATCGGTCAGCCAAACACAAAGAACACAGTGCAGAGTGCGCTTCATGTTAGCAAACACAAAAACATATTTAATTAAATTCACTTTTTATTGTGGTAACTGGTGCCACACAACATATAAACACATAACATGTTCGGACATGTTTGGTTGGAGTCTCAGGTTGAATAAAACAACTCACCGCGTCTGCATGTTTTATCTTTGCTCCGTTGGTTGGGGAGTACTTTAGTTTGCCTTTCCTAAGACAAATAAGAGGGAATGGTTACAGTATCTCTGCATACAAAGGATCCACATATGGTCACGTGACTACTGGAGAAATGTTACTATAGTGTTGATGTCACCACTATATGAAGATATCTGTAGCGCTATCACTCCTACAGTAAAGTGTTGGTATGAGTGCAACAGTTAGGAATCATAGAGAATTCTACAAGTGCATTTTGGCTCTTCTCTATGGTTAACACGGTCAGACCGCAACGCTGTGGATCCCATGGGAACAGCGTAACTATGGGAGACAGAGAGGCGGTGTGGCATGTGTGATGGAAGGGGGCGTGAACTTTAAATGACCAATCCCAAATTGTTGTTTGTTGCACATGCCCCACTCCCACTCTCAAACAGCCCCCCCCACCCCGACACCAGGTGTGACAGCAATTACCACCTCCCCGGTTCGCCACACACCACTGGCAGAATCCTCATCACACACTTTCACACTCCGTTTTTCTCCCTCAGCTCTTTTTTTCCATTCTCCTCACACCATCTCTCTCACACACACATCCCTCCTCCTCTGACGGAAAAGAGAGATAAAGACCAAGCACTAGATGTTTCTCTCTCTCTCTCTGCCTCTCTCTCTCTCTCACTTTCTCTTCTCCCTCTGAATCCCTCCCTCTATTTCTCTCTACCTCCCCCTCATTTTCAGGGAGATTCCAGCCTGGGCGCCTGGCAGGTGTCATCACAGGAGGGAGAGAGAGAGAGAGAGAGAGAAAGAGAAAGAATGACTAAGTACCAAAATAACTTAGCGGGTGGGAGGCAGCAATGCCTCTTCTTCTGGAACGCCCAGGAGGGCACAGCTTTGCAAATTTAGTGGAGGCAGATGGACAACAGTCTTTCCCATTAAAATCAAATGTGTTTTGCTTTTTTTTTTTTTTCTCTCCTCTAAAAACAAACTCTTCCCGGGGAGGTCACTGCTCAGACTAATGTCAACTCATTGTGATGGCAGAGCTGAAGACACAATTGTTCGCACAAACACAGAAATTCCAAAGACTGAACAACAGCATTCTGGACACCTATACACAGACGCGCGCGCGTCTAACGTCAAAGCATTAAGACAGAAACACTGTTGCAGCTTTTAGATGCTAGAAACTGTGCCTGCACACAGCGAGCTTTACACACACCACCGTTTGGCGGGGGCAGACCCACCTCTAGGGCCATTTCACTGTTTACATTGCCTAGCAACAGAGGCTGCTGGGGTAGCAAATGAGGTCTCCGAGGAAGGGGAGCACATTCCGACGTGGAGACCAACTCCACCGGGACTATTTCACCTGATGAATGCAGATATTAGCGTCCAATGCATCCCCTCTCCTCAAACACATACACACACACACACACACACACACCTCCACCACCTCCCATTCATTCAGGGAAAACAAGAGAGACAGAATGAGAGTAAAGCAGCAACAGTGAATGGGAGAGCGTGATGGAGAGGGAGGCTGTTTAACTGCCAACTGAGAATCTGTGCCTCATCAAATGATGTCTCTACAAATGTGCGAGTACTGTAACTGGTATTCCAGTCCCATTTACGTACATTCACTACATTCACATTTAGTCACTAAATCAGAAACAACTCACAAGCAAAGAGTAATGGAAGCACACAGCATGGGAGAACGATCTGCTAGTAGAGTGCTCTCAGACACCCATGTGGTTGCATGCTATTACTGTAAGGTAGCTGAGCTGCTATACGTGACTGAATAAGAAACAGGTGGGAGGCCTATGTGTGTATGTGTGTGTGTGTGTGTGAGGTGGTTGTTTAGCAGCAGTCACCTTTGGCATCCCACACACACCAGCACAATGAAGATGGTCACCACGAAGGCAGTCGCTGCAGCAATGGCACCCAGAAGCAGCACCTTGCTGAAAGGCACATTGAAGATGTGCCACTCCGTATCATCCATGAGTGGAGAAGGTTCCGGAAACACACATACACACACCCACACCTGCACTCATACAGGCACACGCACACACACACACACACACACACACACACACACACACACACACACACACACTTAGTCGTTGTTCACACACCTACAAAGAAACAGAGAAAAGAGACAGACACAATGAGACAGCAGTTTCAATAAAAACAATGCAGTGATACTGCTCCGTAGTTTTTTTGCTTTGGTCAAAAAAAGTCCACAATGCGTTTCATGTCAATAAAAATGTTAAGCACTGTTTTTGGCACTGAATGCTAACAGTTTAAAGTTGAGAAACAAACACACATTTCACACATCTGGCCTTAGCAGATTCCAATAATCCTCTTGTGGCCACCCTTAGCTGATAAATCTGGGCCCTGCCTGTAAACACCTCATTTTTAGAAAATGAAAATTTTATTGTTTTTTTTTTTCTATTTCGTCCCTCTGCTTTCATAACTGGAACAACTCTACGATAATAAAAAATGTTTGGCCTATATACCAATGTGATTACTAAAATAATGAAAGCAGACCCGTTTCTTGTCTCTCCGTGACACAGAAAGGAACCAGACGCAGGGACGAGAAAGTCATTCAGGGTAAAATATAAGAAACACTTAACTCAGACATGATGGCACTGCATAAAAGAAGATCTTATTGCTCTATGCTAATGACTTGAAATAGAAACAGAAACCCTAAACGAGATGATGGAACTGGTACACTGGAGAAAACATCTTACTAGTGAGGTCAACCAAATATGACTGGACTGAGTTAGTTGCTCAGCTATTAGGTAATCTCAACTTCATTACCACCCATTAACTACACATGTAAAATCAGGACAAAACATGAAAGGGTAAGGAAATCTGATTGCTATTTTTTTTTTAAAAATCAACAGTAAAATCTTCCATTACATAACATTTACAGAATTGTATTCTCTGCTAAAGCATTTCTCTACACTTGAAACTCTACACTCTACATATGAAACATGAGCAACAGATGAGCTCCAGAATGACGGAATTTAAAACATTGTTCTTTCACATTAACAGGCACATTTTCATGATCATCCAAAGACATGGACCAGATTTTATATATGCCAAGCACCACGGCTCAAAAATGCACCACATATCACCAGTTTAACTGATATGAAAATCATAAAACAAGCTTTTGGCTTGTTTGAGCTTCCTAAAATATCCTGCCCTTTTAGTCACCAAAAATATAACATAAACAAACCATGTAATTCACCAGTAATAACACATCTACTATTAGAGTTGAGTGCTGCTCTATTTTTGTGTACTGAGATATGCAATGAATGCCAGGCAGGTAATTCAAGTCCTGTATGACTTAGGGCAATAGCCATATCCTGTTCTATTAATAATGTTTAGTTCAATTAATAACGTTAAAAAAATGTAAAATGATGCAACAAATATAATTCTCATAACAGCTTTAATAACTATGCAATAACATTCTCGCCTGATGTGCAATAACTGAATCTTAACCCTCATTGTACACAAAACCTGATCCCTCTCTCACACTTCCTTGCATATGAACCAAACCCCATGTATATTCTGACCTAGAGTATAGCCTGCCTGGGCTCTGTGTGTGTGTGTAAGTGCGTGTGTGTGTGTGTATGATGTCAGAGTCAATCCAAAGCTGGAGTCCCCAGGGCTTTGAGTGGATCAAATAAAATATTGTGAAGATGCCCTGAATATGGCCCTCATAAAAACACAGCTAAATGAGAGATGTGGCCAAAGCCCTGGATTAGAGGGGAGAGAGAGAGAGAGAGAGAGAGAGAGAGAGAGAGAGAGAGAGAGAGAGAGAGCATAAGAGAATGACAAAAGAGCAAAGAAGGAAAGGAGGTCAGGAAGGAAAATACACACTCTCTGTTGCTGCTGTGTGTGTGTGTGTGCCTGTGTGTGTGTCTGTGCGTGTGTCTACTGTAAATGAGTGCATATGTTTGTGTATATTTATGTGTTTGTATGTGTGTTATTAGCTCTACAATGTTTGTTTCTGAAGTAAGGATGGATCAGAGAGGCTCCTCCTAAGATGCTGCTGCATCTATTTGCTACATCCCAGTTTCCTCTCCTTCTTTCTGCTCTCTCTCTCTCTCTCTCTCTCTGTGTGTGTGTGTCTCTGATGCTGTTGTCAGCACATTCAGTAAGACTCGCTGTGCTGCTGTCTACTCCACAGAGCACCATTTGGGAAGCTTTGACTGAGCACTCTGCCAGACGCACACAAATTCCTTCCCTATCACAGAGACCGACAGCCAGAGAAAGAGAGAACAGGACAAAGAGAGAAACAGAGAAAAACAGAGAGAAAGAGAGAGAACAGAGGAATGAATAAAAGGGAGTACTGAGGAGTGACAGAAATAGAAAAGCGTGAAGGAATAACGGACAAGAACACAAGAGGTGTCAGCTACCGGCAACTCTCTCTCTCTTTCCCTTTCTCTCTCTCTCCCCTTCTTTTCTTCCCTCCCTCTGTTCTCTGTGCTTCTACAGTCTCCTCGTTTAGAGGGAGGAAGCCACGGGAGGGTGGGGGGTGTCACTGGGTGCAGCGTTTCCCCCGAGAGGCGCAGCCGCTCCGCTCTGAACAGGAGAACAACACAACAGCCGCTGACGCAACCACTCTGCTCCCCACCGCCACTGCCCCCATCGCAACACCACACCTCCCCAACCTCCCCGCCTCCACGGGCCTCCTCCTCCTCCTCCTCCTCCACTTCCACACATCCAGTGAACACAGAGAGGGGCAGAGAGAGAGAGAGAGAGAGAGAAAGAGAGAGAGAGGGAGGGAGAGATAGAGGGATGGAAGGTAGAGAGAAAGACTTCAAAACAATCACGCGGCAATACAGTTTTCGTGACTATGATGATGATGATGATGATGATGACGATGATGATGACGGTGATAGTGGTTGTGCTGATAAGCAAAGTGACAATGACAATCACATCAAGTTTTTCATTTCAAAGCTGAAAGAGGAAATGACATAATTGCGACCGTATGAACAAGCAGAGTGCATGTCTGCAAGGTAACCACAAGGTACAAGGTTTCCTTCTCAGAAATGAAGTTAAGGAAACACACACACACACACACATACACACACACACACACACAGACTTAAGATAAGGAAAGCAGGCTTGGGTGCAGTGGGGTAAGTTGGTGGTGAAGAGGTGGTAGAGGCGTGGGTGGGCTCGTTTACAGTCAAGTTTATAGTGAAGAGGCCAAAAAAAACCAACCAAAAAAAAACAAAGAGCAGAGCACAGAGCACAGTGTCTTCTCCTCCAGAGCTCCTCCAGTGCAGAGCAGAGACTCCACGTGCACAATGATATCACAGAATTACTTATTCAAGGACTCGGAGCAGAAAACTCTCCTCTTGCATAATGACCTGACTTGCATACTAGACAGACCAGTAGGCCCTACTCCCAGAGACAGACGCAGTACTACTAGGACAGACAGCCACAGTAGGCCCTACTCCCAGAGACAGACGCAGTACTGCACACAGTAGGCGCTACTCCCAGACAGACGCAGTACTCCCAGACAGACGCAGTACTGCACACAGTAGGCCCTACTCCCAGACTG
>PYXC01000315.1:1630000-1655000 GCA_015244755.2 Tenualosa ilisha
CAAATGTGTGTGTGTTTCTTGCTCTCTCTCTCTCTCTCTGTGTGTGTGTGTGTGTGTGTGTGTGTGTGTGTGTGTGTATGTGTGTGTGCTTCTGCATGCATGCATGTTTTAGAAAATTGTGAGGGGAAGCCTTCCCTGTGAAAATCATCAGTTTGGCCCAGTTCACCAGAGGTCTCCTTCTCCTCCCTGTCCTCCTTCCACGCCACAAATGACTTCCCAGTGGTGGATAAATCACATTACGACAGTGGCAATCCCGCTCCCCCAAGGAAATCGCTCTAACGACCGCGCAATCACAGAAAGGCCTAGTTTAACCCTGACATTTCAAACAGCGTTTGTTGTAGATGTCCTAACCCAACGGCAATGCCGTTTATTTTCCAGCTGGTAAGGTTATCTGAGGGGGCGGTGGTGATGGTGGTGGGCTTACGTGTCAGATTAGGAAAGGCAAAAGCGAAGGCAAGATAACGACCTTGTGTGTTTGAGGTTTCCTGTTATGACACCAAAACAAGATGCTAAAATGCTAACCTATTTTGACCTTTTGGAGTAGGACTGTTATGACACCAGAACAAGATGCTAAAATGCTAACCTATTTTGACCTTCTGGGGTAGGACTGCGCAGAGGGTTCCTAGGGGACTATGATGTCATGTTGTTACAAAATCGTGCTCCTTCCCCATGGTGATGAGACTGACGCAGGAATAGCTCTATCCCAAATCTCTTCCAGAGCCAACAGCTATCAGCATCTGCACTACCATTCCTTGCATACTGCAGCAGTACATACTACATATTCTGCACTGCATATTCAACTATATGACCATATGCATATACACATGCAATACTAGTTGTGTGTGATGCACTACATTTGGAACTTGAAGACAATACCTAAAATGAAATTGCATACATTCCCCTTGAATGTGAAATGTTCCCGAAATCTGTATTCACCGTGAATGTAAGATATATCTTAGCAGGTTGAGCAACATTGTGCTTAACAGATGGCACACTTACGACATCATGTTAATTCACAGGAGAACAGACCTTGTATTTTACCTGGGAGAATATAAATTGATGTTTTGCATACAAAACAACCATGCATACATGGGTTTCCAATTGTTCGATTAAATTACTAATTTGTTTATTCTAATCGAGACCTAATTACATTCTGAGTTAATTTATCACCACATACAACAGGCCCTGCAGTCAAGGAATATGTGTGTGCGTGTGTGTGTGTGTTTGTGTGTTTGCGAAAGTAAAGAGGGGACCCTTTTCTTTTATGTCCCAATGAACACAAATGAAATTTGTGACTCTCCACAGGGCCTAGGGGGTCTCCCAAAGGCATTGACGGTAGATTACACTGGTAGTAAGGGACAATAACAAATACTGTAGAATAGAAAACATAATATATGTCCCAAGTGTGACATGAGAAGGTGTGTGTGGACATTGCATAGGACAGTGAGGTCTAAGCTCCAGCTAGCTGCCTTGAAACGTCAAGAACAGGACTGTTAGCAAATGATCTGGAGAGATTTGGCTTCCCTCGTGTACAAATATTTCAACCGTCTGCTTAGCAAAGATTAGTACCATTTCAGTGCTTAACTTCTAATAAAGCATCTTAACTCCAAAGCTCTTGCCCCCTCTTCTGCTCTTGCTCTTTACTCCCTCCTTCTCTCTCTCTCTCTCACTCACTTACTCTCTCTTTCTCACTCACTCTTGCTCAGAGCACAGCATAGTTGCACAGTCAAGAGCTGTGCACACATACACACACATACACAAACAAACGTGCCCACAAACACACACCCACACCACACACATACAGACACACACACACACACACACACACACACAAACACACAGCACAGCACAGCAGGCAACCTCAACCTCAACGCTGCTCTTTCTTGCTGATTCGTCTGTCGTGACGAGCCTGCTTGCCCTGACCGGCAAATCCTTTTGCTTGGCCGTCCACAGCATGGCCTGGCAGCAGCGCTGCCCTACTCAGTGAGTGAACAGTGGACAGAGACGGTGTCATCACTCACTCACTCACTCACTCACTCACTCACTCACTCACTGACTCAATGACTCATTCACCCACTCAACCACTCACTTATTTGTGCACTCACTCGTTCACTACCTCACAATCAATCACTCACTCACTCGCAATCACTCTCTCACTCACTCACTCACTCACTCACTCACTCACTCACTCACTGTCTCCCTCACTCCCTCACTCACTGTGTTAAGTTAGAGTGGAGTGGGTTAAAGAGGTGGGGGATGGGGAGGAAAGGGGAGGGGGTGGGGGTCAAAAGGCAGGGAGGGGCAGAGGGAGAGAGGGAGGGGCAGAGGGAGAGAGGGAGGGGGAAATGCTAGCGTGGGTGGAAATCACTTTGATTCCTGATTAATCTCGGATGGTCTCACAGCCCAAGCCTGATCAGTATGCTCGTCTCTGGGTTTGAGCTGGGGAGAGAGAGGGAGGGAGGGAGGGATGGAGGGATGAAGGGAGGGATAGAGGAGGAGAGAGACAGAGAGTGAGAGGGCAAGTGAAAGACATAGAAAAAGTAGGCAGAGATAGAGAAAGGCAGAGAGAGAGACGGAATGAGGGTGAGACAGTGAGAGAAAAGGAGGGAAGAGGACAACAGAGAAAAAAAGACTGAGAGAAACAGTGGAAGATTATGACAAAGACAGACAGAAAGAAGACAGACAGGAGAATATGAGAGACAGAGAGAGTGAGAGCAAGAATGAGAGAGAAAGAGAGACGCACTGCTTCTGGACCTCTGGGAGCAGACATTACCATACCCTCGAGACGTGGCGTCAGAGAGATGGAGAGATTGTTTTAAAGGATAAAATGTTTCTTTCCTGCTGTCTGTCAGCAGCCTTCAGCCATAAATCGTTGCGCTGCGCTCAGGGGAAACTCCCTAGGGAGCACTAACAGCACCTTTTGTTTAAACACTCTAGTTCCTACACAGACAGGCCATTCAAAGCATTTGAATCAAATCAAGCTGTTTAAAGTGGAGTAATACTCCCTGATAACAACCACATCTGGCAAGTGTCTGTGCCGGATAAATACCAGATCAAGGCCAGAGTCGCCTGCGAGTTGACATGTTTTCAATACAGTCTTTAACACTCTCAGCAGTGGGCTGGTGCTGATGTATGTTTGTATTGTCGGTGATGTCCCGTGCTGTAGTCTAGTTTGCTGTAGTGGGTAGTGGGTATACTGTCTGTGATGGGGTGCCTGAGGTGCTGCCACAGCTACTGCTATTACAGTGTTGCCAGAGTTACAGCCTATATTTTACTGGATATACGCAAGCCCAAGAACAAGTGGTTACGCGGCGTATACCTGCACACTACGTAGACTACAGCCCTGGTGATGTCATCATCATTACTCTATCTCACTATAGCACAGCTTTACAATGAAGAGAGAACACACTGAACTGAAATAGTTTCCAAAATACACACACATGCATACATACACACACGCACACACACACACACACGAGCACACAAGCGCGCACACACACACACACACACACAAATTGTCACTGAAAGTGGTAACCAGGACTGAGAGTGGCACACACCTTGAACAGAAGAAACACACAATGTGCACATCACACCCCCTCCAACACACACACACACATACACACACACACCAGCTGATGAGCGATGTTTTCACACTTCTGAAGGAATGTTTCTATTTCTGCTCAAATGCAGAAGACTCAATAATTCATCGCTGCCTCACTTGTACTCACCAGTCCTCTGAGGCCAACCCAGAGACTGCGCCGCCCGCTACTTGTTCTCTTCTCTCTCTCTCTCTCTCTCTCTCTCTCTCTTTTTTTCTTTAGCCGAGGAGGAAGACGAGGTGCACCAGGAATCGGACACCAACTGCTACACTATGCTAGCGTGCCTCCATCTTATCTATCTCTGCTGTGCCTTGAGACTCTGGGCGCTACACAGACAGCGAGTGGGAAAAACAAACAAAAAAAAAAAACAATGCACGTGCCACAGCAGCTGAATATACCCCAAACTTCATCTTGATTCAAACACTCCCACTTCTGGTAAAAATCACACAGGGAGTTTATGAGCGTTTCACCATGCTGAATATTAGAGCGCAGTTACTTTAGAATAGACAGACTCAATTTGATCAGCTATATCAGTGGATATGTGAGTGCATCTGTGTGTGTGTGGGTGTGTGTGTGAGTGAGCGTGTGTGTGTGTGTGTGTGTGTGTGTGTGTGTGTGTGAGTGTGTTTTAGGTTGTGAATATTATTAGTATCTTTTGGCAAGCAGGAATTAGGATTTGGGGATGCAAGCACACATAAAAAGTGTGAGATGAGAGGCTAGAAGCCGAGCGGTGGGGAGAGGCAGGTACAAAGGAATGCTTAATAAGACATACCAAGGATGACGGCAAAGAGATGAGCCACACAGATGTCATTTTCAAAATCCTACACATGGGTGATGACTGGGAGGGTTTATCTCAAGCATGTGTGTGTGTGTGTGTGTGTGTGTGTGTGTGTGTATGATGATCGTTTGCTCAGCAGCTGACAGGAATCAAAGCCCCGATAGGAAGCTCCAGAGATCTAAGCCAAAGCCAGCGAATGGCTCCTCACGTGGGTTGGCTCCCCGTGCAGCAGCCAGCTGCAGGCCGCATCCGGCCTGGAGCTGGCCCGGATTTGGCTCCTGTGTGTGTCTGACTGCAGTGAAGCCCCTGCTAGTGAACAGGGCTGACCTAAAAGCACTGCAGCTCAGGGTCAGCGCGTGCTGTGGATGGCCACCACTGGGAACAGGCTCGGAGATAAAAGACACAGTTACTTCATCTGATTATAACGGAAGAGGTGTTTGTGTTTGTGTTTATATGTTACCTTGTTTGTTTGTGTGTGTGCATGCATGTGTATGTGTGTGTGTATGTGTGTGTGTGCATGTCAGAATCTGTGAAAGTGAGTGACTGTGTGTGTGTGTGTGTGTACGTGTGTGTCGGAAACTATTTCAGTTCACTGTGTGTGTGTCTCTTCATTCTAAAGCTGTGCTATGATGGGATATATTGAGTAAAGATAATGAAGTGACATCACCAACAGTGCAAACATACATCAGCACCAGTCCTCTGCTGAGACTGTTGAAGACTGCATTGAAAACACATCAACTTGCAGGCGACTCTGGGCTTGATCTCGCATTTATCTAGCAAAGACACCTGAAAGAGAGTAACTGAGCCGCTGAATGTGTGAGTATGTGTAAGTATGTATGATAGTCTGTAAGAATGTGTGTGTGTGTGTGTGTGTGTGTTTACGTGTATGTGTGTGTGCACGTACCTACCCACCCATACCTCCTGCTGACTTAAATTGTGTATGTTTGTGTGTGTGTGAGAGAGAGAGAAATTTTGAGAGAGTTTGTGCTTGCCTCTACGCAGGTGCAGTGCAGACACTGTTGGGAAAATGAATGATTATTTATGCATGTGTTTTACACTCTTAGTTGGCTTTCTAGCTGGGCATATATCAATGTTTAACAGTCAAAGAGTAAAGATATAAAGCCGTGGTTAGAGGGAGTACTTTGTGAACATCAGTTCCTCTTGTATGATCTGTGAGCACCAGTCAGAGGACTACGCTCCAGTGTATTCATCATTTCAGACAATGTCCTTGAGATTTTTAGGGCTGTGGCACTGCAAAATGAGGGTAAATGCTGTGCGGTCCAGCCTAACAGACACACACACATCCACACACACACACGCACACACACACACGCACGCACACACACACACACACACACTGATGGCCATAAAAACTCAATTGTCCAGTCGCCTCTATGTCAGTGACATGATGCACTGATGCTGCAATAGCATATTTCCCAAAGGATCCCAGCATACAAAAGGCAATTTAAACAATAAAGGCAGCTCATACACGAGGACAGCGGGACACTTTGACTCATCGCTCACCTCACACGGACATACACCATCCGTCTTCACTCTGAGACAGAAAAACACATGCAGGCACTTTCACAAACATTGGTCAATGGAGACACAAAGCTACTAATCTGGGCCAGGGTTGAGCCATATCCTCCCAGTCGATCCCACATCCACAAACACACACACACACACACACACACACACACACAAGCATGCTCTTGTGCGCACGCACACATACTTACACACGCACTTCCTGTCCACTGTGTGAATGTATGTGTGTAAGAGAGGGAGAGAAGTGGAGTTGAAAGACACTAACCACACTGCCTAGGTGAGCATGATGCAGACTAGGCTACATCATTAGCAAGCTTTGAGAAAGAGATCTGTGTGTGTGTGTGTGTGTGTGTCTGTGTAATAAACCACAAAGTGCTTTATATATATGAAACACATTATAAAACATATGACGGACATAACTGAATAGTCATAATGTGGGTCTATCTGTCTTCCACAGTGCGTGTGAGTGATTTGCTATATTGACAGACAGAGATGGCAATGTTTGGATATGCAACCCCAGCAACCTGCATCACTGCACTTGTGGCTTTGGGTATTTTTTGGAGGGGGAGTGACTCACACACTGCAACTGCATAGGTGCAAAACACTGCAGGTTTTCAGAGAAGAGCTTCATCAAATAAGAGTTCCTGCTATATATGGTTTCTCGTTTGCCTCGAAATCTTCACGGGCTCCCTCTTTCCCTGTCACACTGACCGAAAGTGATTAAAAACACTTAACCTCCCCCCTTTTTAACGGATGAAAAATGCTTGTTGAAAATTGTTTCCATATTATGGTAATCTGCTGGGAAGAAAGTGGCTGAGTACAGTAAAATAAGACAAATCCTCCCAAGACCCCCCCCTCTCCACACACACACACACACACACACACACACACACACACAGATATTCCTCATAACTTTTTTATTATTCATTCTTTTTCACAGAACACCAAGTCCTTCCAAGCATAATTCTTCTTTCTTGCTATATTTTATTTTTTATTGCACAGGGTGGATTTATAAGAAAGCCTAGCTATCTGTCGAGGCAAGACTGTCGAGGCTAAGGTAGAGGTAGAGGCAGAGGTTGAGACTTTCTCTCTTTCTCTTTCTCAATCCCTCCATCCCTCTATCCCTCTCTCCCTCCCTGCTGGCTCCTCAGCTGAAGCCTTGGGTTAGGAGTGCATCCATTGATTTCACGCGGCTTAAAAGCCAGGACAGGTTAACGCCTGAGAGCATTATGAAAAATGTAATCCCAGGTGAGTTTGATGAACTGCTCATCCACCCTTCCCTCACAATCCACACACACACACACACACACACACATACATACACACACACACACACACACACACACACACATACATACACACACACAAACCTCACCCCCTGCCTCCATCGGCATCCCAGTCTTCCCTTCATCTAGTTATGGCGATCAACACTGGCGGGGAGCAATGCATTGTGGGATTCCATTTCTATCACAGATTCTGTCAATTAATAACATAACATCATCACTTGACATGACATCCAAATGTGAAGTCCTATATAAAATGATTTTGAGACATGCCAAAATGCAAACTAAAACAGACAAATATTGTATCACAGCTATAAAGCACCTTGTGACTGCAGCAGCACATTGCAACTCATCAAGGCCACCTCTGTTAAAGACACTGTAGCAGTTTTCAGCACAGTTCAGCTACATCATTCAGCTTGTCACACTCCTCCACACGAAGCCCTAGTTAGACTGTTTTCAGCACGACCCCGCATCAATTAGGCTTAGGTGACTGCTAACACACACACACACACAAACACACACACACACACACACACACACACAGAGACTACTGTAAGAACGGGGCCTGTGCGGAGGTAGGCTGTAATGTAAGCACGTCTCAGGCGAGGGCCCACAGGCAAAGTGCTGTGAAAATACAGACAAAATAAACAACAAATAATTGGCTGCTTCGGAGGGTCGCAACGCTGATAAACTAATTACCCAGCTGGCTATCGATACACTGCAGCCAGCTCATGCGTATCTGATAATATGATTTAGGGCGCGCGGGCGGCTGTTCATTAACTTAATGAAGGTCTCATTACTGCGCCGGTGTCTGATCGATCAGAGCAATCAATGGAACACAGAACAGATTTCAGAACTTGATAAAAGTGGAGTTGACACTCTGTGCTGAAGGAGGAAGAAAGCAAGAGGGGAGCGGGTCTGGGGGTGGGGGTTGGGGGGGACGCTGGGGTGGGGAAAGACAGAGAATAGAGGGAGCTGATAGAGAGGAAAATTAAGTCTCAGTGTGTGTGTGTGTGTGTGTGTGTGTCTGTGTGTGTGTGTGTGTGTGTGTGTGTGTCTGTGCGTGTGTGTGTATGCGTATGTGTGTGTGAGCATATGCAAAAAACTGTGCTTGTGCAAGAGATTAAAATTAGTGTGTTCTTTCTTTGTGCATTTGCAGAAGAAAAAACATGACAGATCTGAGTGAGTGTGTATGTGTGTGTGTGTGTGTGTGTGTGTGTGTGCGGTCCCGTATGAGAGATAGCGAGCGAGAGAGAGAGAAAGAAAGAGAGCATGAAAAATGAGAGAGAGAGCATGCCAGTGAGAGAAAATCAGAGAAAGCGATAGAGTGAAAGGAAGGCAGAGAAGGAGATGAGTTGCAGCCCCCTCCCCCATCTCCCACCCTAAAAAAGTTCTCTTTTCCCTAAACCAGGCCCCCAGCGGGGTGTGCGGCCTGCTTTCATGTGGAGGTGGATGAATAAACAACCAAATTAAAGCAACAAAGGAGAGCCTGAAATAGACAGGGCCCCTCCTTCAGAATCCTTGCATCCCTGGATCCCTGGCACCGACACTACCTGCCCTACCGGCACAACTTCAACATCCACACCACACATCCACACATCTGCCCCACTAGCGAAATATCACAACACCAGCACAAGCATTAACTCTACATGCCCCATTGGCACGACACTAGCACCAACTCTACTCTACTCTACTCTACTCTACACGACACAAGGTCCGTCACTGGTATCACTGCAACCCATGTGTATAGCACAGCTGGAGCACTCTGAGGTGAGACCACCATTTTGAAGACCATAGATACATGATAAAGAAACAATTTTACTACGGGCAACAAATGATCTGTATAAAATTTTTTGACTAGAGTGTGATCTAATGTTAGATAGACCATTTTGATGTCAAAGACTATAGTTACTGTAAATGGCAGAGACTATAGTTTTGAACATTGTCTCTCTCTCTCTCGGGCATGTTGGTTGCCCGAAAACATTTTCAGGAAATGCAGTCTTGGTCTAATAGACTCAGTGGAAACACATCAAAGACCATCTTTGCACACTCATCATGAGCACCAGACATAATTAACTCGGGGCACAGGAACCGAAACAAATAAAGCACAAAGAAAAACACCTCATGTTAATTGACATGCTGTGACAACTAGCCAGGCCTTTTGTGCACACAAGTCTGCTGATGTTCTCAGCATAGCTGAGTCACACTCGTTCCAAACTCTTAAAAAGTATAACAGCAAACAAAGACAACATCGCACACACACTCTGACAATGTGCCTAATTATGGACCTGAAAGGATGGCTGCTCAGAGCTCTTAAATATCTGGAACACAAGTGAAATCATTTCATATTATTTCACTTATTTTTTTTGTTCTTGTGACAATGATTCCAAGTTAAAAAAAAAAAAAAAAAAAACTTCAGAAAAGAAAGGCATTAAGTGAAAATGTTTGCTAATTTGTGCACTACTTAAAATAGTACCTCAGACGAAAACTCTGGCCTTAAAAAACAGGAGAAAAAAGTTTCCGTCTTGTGGGTTTTCTAAAAATAGACCCCTGACGGTGATACCTGCTTTAACTGTTGATGACACAGATAAAAAGAACCTCTCTCTCTCTCTCTGCTTTATTCTAAGAAAACAAGTGCTTCACTCATCAGGCACAAGCATAACGTATGTGTTAAGAAACCACAGTCCTGGTAAACTCACACCATTTCACAACTGTCAATCCACTGCACCTTCCTACAAAACAAAATGCTTCAGTAATGTACTTCACAGCTCTTTCATGACCCATAGACACACGCACACACACACACAAAACCAAAACTGACCTAACATTTAAAACAAACACAATCTCTTCTGTCAGTTTTATTGTAAACATGCTACAACAGCAAGCAAATACATGTACATGTACACACACACCACACATACACACTCAAAAAAAACAAACAAAACTGACGCCCTAACATTAAAAACTGACACAATCTCTTGTGTCAGTTTAATTGTAAACATGCTATGACAACATGCAAATACATGTACATGTACACACACACACACACACACACACACACACACACACACACACACACACGCTGAGTGACAGAAATATCTACAAAGCAACACACAGCCTCAGACTCAGCAGATGTAGGGTTTTTTGGCAATTATGCAAATCCGTATGTGGTGATAGACAGAGCTTTCCCTCTGCACCGTGATCAAGTGAGTGGATGAGCCCTCTACTTAGTACACTATGGGACCAACTTGGCCTACACTGAGCTGTGAACAAGTTCTCTCCTTCTCTCTCTCTCTTTCTTTCTCTCTCTCTTCTTTCTCTCTGTTCATCCATCTGTGTCTCCTGTCTCCATCTAACAGTTCTCCCCTCTTTTCACTCTCTTGATCTCTGCCTTTGCTCTTTAGAGAATAACTCATAGCTTGAGAGGGAGAGATAACGCTCCTTTTTTTTTGGAAAGAGAGAGATTTCTGTTAATAATCCAACCCTTTCATTTTTCTTTCAACCTTCTTTTCAAAAACACCTCTCTCTCTTTCTCTCTCTTTTTTCCTCCCACGTACCCCAGACAGTCTCTCCCCCTCTGTCTCGCAACCTTGTCTCACCCTGCTGGACAAACTGGGTCTGGCCCAGCGAGGGCTCACAAACATGCACCATGGCATGAATGAGACAGGGGAGCATAGGGCAGAGGGAAAAAGAGTGGGAACAACAAGCATAAGCTTTGTCTCAGGATTAGGTCTTCTTACAATCCCCCCACACAAGCCCAGTCTGAGCGTGCAGTTGCCAAGGGTGTGTGTGTGTGTGTCTGTTTGTGTGTGTGTGTGTGTGTGTGTGTGTGTGTTTTGGGGTGGGGGGGGGGGGTGTGCAGGTCCTTCAAAGGGGTTCCCTTAAAAAAAGAGAACCCCTCATCCTTTCAAAGGACCCACTTTGGGAGGCCCAAAGCAGCCCCTGTCTTGGAGTGAACAGGAACAAGAGAGCGAGTAAGTGAGGGAGCAAGGGAACAAGAGAGCGAGTGAGCGAGGGAATGGGTGAAGCTTCCCTCCAGACACAAGGAGTGGGAGCAAGGAGGGTGCTAACTAGTGTTCTTGGCTCTCACCTCTCGTCGACGATCAGCTACAGCTCGGTGAGCTGTGTGTGTCAGTATGTGTGTGTGTGTATGTGTGTGTTAAGAAAAGTGTGAGAGTGAGTGTATATGTATTTGAGAAAGAGAGAGAAAGAAGAAGAGAGAGAGAGGGAGAGGGAGGGAGATAAAAAAGGCCTGTCTGTTTCGCTCTGATGCTCTGCAACCGACATCCATGCAGCGAGCAGCGAGTGGTGGTGCTAACGTTAGCAGCAGTGCCCTCATCCCCCTCCCCCTTTGAAGCATGTACACCCTGTCTGAACCCAGCCCCGGATCTGCAGAGAGAGAGAAAGAGAGAGAGATAGACAGAGAGAGAGAGAGAGAGAGAGAAAGAGAGGGAGAGAGGGACAGAGAGAGAAAGAAAGAGAGAGAGGCGGAGAAAGAGAGAGGCTGCTGCAATGTACAGCAACAAAGACAAGACTCCAAGAACTCACACGCCCTTTGCATTCAACAAGGCCGCTAAAACACAGCCTCTGCCTGCTTGAAGACTTTGGTGCCAAGCTATAATGTATGTCTGCCGTGTTCAGAATGCTAATGTTACAAACTATTCTTGGGTTTTAGTACTGAAGTTGATTGAGCTTTGCTAATCAGAATTCGTTTGAGGCAATACTGTCAATTTTATCACGTTTCTTGTCTGACTGTCATTCTTTCTATCCCCATAGGCCTATTTTGATACGTAATCACACCCGTACAATCTGATCTGTGCTTACACAGCCAGTACACACATATACAGTAATTTACACAGTGCAGTGTATTCTGTTCCAAATCACGTCCATATTTACAGAATTATTACATTGTCAGGAAGGCGTGTTCTTGAACACCTTTTACAGAATGTTATTGAACATCATTTATAGAACTGCCACCTTGTCACATTTGTTGTAATTGGAAGGTGACAGCTGAATGTGAGTGCTGTAAGCGGTGATGTGCTGGGAGAGGAGAAGCTGGCTGATATGCATCTGAGCGCCACACAGGATGAGTGCAGAAGTGCAGAATCCCCACTCATGTCAGACTGTGGCAACGATGGCTTGCTGAGAATGCACACAGAGGGTGAAAACTATGGCCTATTGAAGTGCTGATTTCCCCTATTTCACAAGATACGCCTCACCATAATCTCAAGATAAGACATTAGGCACATGTTTTTTTGCTTGATGTGTGGATACGTACGTACATGCATACTGGATTTATTTCATAACCTGACTGCAATGTAAATTGTGTCAAACTCCCACAGAGAAGTGATCATTTCCACTATTACACAATTTAAGGCACGTCTTCTCAAATTAAGATGACATTCTACACGGCTGTTTATTTTCCATGAGAAACCCATACGGTAGATATGATTCTTAAATAGCCTGACATCAATCTCAATTGTGCCATACACTCCCACACAAGGAGTGACAGTTTCCCCTCTTTCACAGCATATGCTTCATTCATCGTATCTCAAGATAAGACTTTTTTTTTTCACACAGGTTATTTCTGTATGTGCAAGTTACATCTCCTGATTTTTCTCACATTTTGTCAAACTGTCACATGAAACAGACTGCTGACACTCACTCGATAGAATTTCAACAACGCCAAGGTTGGATTTTGTTTCAAGTGTTGACATTTACATTGCCACATATTTTGCATCTTAACACCTGGCATTGTATAATAAAAAAAATCATATCCTCCTAACAACATCCACATAAGGGGCACCTTTGTTATTGACAAGGTGTAAAAATCCCCTCACTATTTACAAGCTAATACGGTCCAGGTGTGCATGCACTGGCTTCCTCCTTTGCTTTAATGCTTAGCAAGATGAATGTAAAAAGGGTAAACAGTGAATGCCATACTTGTTCCACACCAGGCACTAACCAGACCTTACACATGTAGCCTGACCTCCGGTCATGTTTGGATAAAACATTTTTCATCCAATGTATCTGTCACACACACACACACACAAACACACACACACACACGCACACGCACACGCACACGCACACGCACACACACACACACACACACACAAAGAGAGAGAAAGACACACACACGTCCATAGTGGTGATTGTACCAGGATGGCACACAGATAATACCATGAGCTCTGGGCACGTCATTAGATGCATCTAATCTGACTCAGCCTGGATCCAGATTACTGACCTCGAAAAAAAAAAAAAAGCTTTGATTGTTTCATCAAAATGTATTTGCAAAGTACAAAATGTGCAGAGTGGGCAGTCAGTTAAAACCATCACCCCTTGTATCATCTACGGTGTCCTTTTTCTTACTCATTCCACTTGCCTTTGGCTCACTGATGCCCTGTTTAACATCCACAGCAGTTAGCTAGAACTGAGTGGACTAAAAAGCAACCGATAGCTGGTTAGCGTCAATCTTACATCTATACCTTTTTAGGAGTATTTATGCCCTGGTTTCCAATTGTCAGTGTACTGGGACACAGCACCCACTACACTGAAAAATTACAATGAAGGCCATATTCATTCATGGTACAGCAAAGTAACATAGAGCAACACCAGGTAATTCCAGGGCACACATAGGCAATATCACAGTACCATGTGCTGTGCTTTAACACAGCACATCGCCAAAATGAGTTCAAGAGTTTAAAGGTTTGTTTAAAGGTAAACAAACTACATAATATTGCTTTGAGCAATCTAGACAAGGATTAGTACCACTGTACACAGTCCTGTCTGAAGAGGGAGAGATAAGGGCAAGCTTTTCACCCTCTGCGGCACAGGAAATAAATCAATATTATGTAGCATTATGGATTAGGGGGGCCGTTAGACTAATGCGTATCACAACAGGCCCTGAAATACTCCTAAGTGCTCGGCACACTTATTGACTTTGATGCTCCACGTCTTATTTCCTGATCATGTGATACCCTGGTGGTGTCCATTCCTGTCCGGTCTGGGTGTTATAGGCGGCTAAGAGAGAGAGAGACAGAGAGTGAGAATGGGAGTGAGGGTAAAGAGTGAGTGATACAGAGTGGAAGAGATATGGACGGGGGAGAGAAGGCTAAGAGAGAAAAAGAAGAAAGAGAGAGAGACAGAGGGAGGGTGAAAGATGAGAGAGAGAAAGAGAGAGAGAGATGGGGAGAGTGGGAAAAGATGAGAGAGAGAAAGAGAGAGAGAGATGGGAGAGCAGGAAAAGATGAGAGAGAGAAAGAGGGAGAGAGAGCGCACGGTTGCACTGACTGAATGAAGGCGATCTCCATGAATCTCAGTTTGTGTCATCCGCCCTGTAGGGAGAGAGATGGATGGCCTCTTTTCTCCTTTCAGCCCATCGCGCCTAAAGTGCGCTAACAGAGCCGACGCATCCACGGATGACTGAGTGGCACGGAAAGGGAGGAAGAGTGTCCTCCTGACCGCCTGGGATTTCGAAGGAAAGACCCCAGGCCCAGGGGGGGAGGAAACAAAAAGAATATGTTTGAAAGGGAAGACGTGAAAAGAACTTTCTAGAAGTCTCCTGGCTCTGTGCCGCCTAAGCAGAGATAGCCCACTCTGCATCTGCATCTATTTTCTGCATATTCCTGCCTCTCTCCCTCCTCCCTTATTTTAGGCGGGAGTCTTTTTTACCCACAATCCTCGGCTTTCTTCTTGTCCGTAACCCTTCCACCCCTCCTCCTACAGTGCGGTGGGCTTTCCTGCCTTCATCTCTTACCACCTCCTCCTTTCTGTTCTCTCTCTCTCTCTCTTTCTCTCTCTCTCTCTCAGTTTTATCCTCTGCTCTCCTCTCTCCCACTGCAGTGTTAATTATTGAGGCTTTTTTACCCAGTTGCTGCTCTGCAAACCTGGAGCCCCCCGTCACAGATCTGCTCCCTTGCTCCGGGGGGACTTTGCCAGGCTATATCCAGCCTCCTGGCTCCTGCCAGTCTAAGGACAGTCCAGTTTACTCCACTGCTGCACATCTGCCTGCCAGCAGCCAGGGAGCCACTGTCCTGCCCAATCCTTTAAAGCCTTTACATCACACACGCACACACCACACACAACACGCTTTACTGGTCATATGAATTCTTGTGCAGGTTACACACATGCACTGTTATACAAAGAGCAAGGACTGTGTGTGTGTGTGAGTGTATGTGTGTGCGTGTGCAGTGTATGGGTGTTTGTGTTTGTGTGTGTGTGTGTTGTGTATGGGTGTTTCAAGTGTGTATGTCTTTTTAAGCCACACACATTTCATGTTAAAGAGGTGTCGAGTGTGTCGTCATACGTGTGGTAATGTCTGTCTAAACTGTCTATACTGTCGCTCAGTTCTGTCTGTGAATAAACTGTTAAACACCCAGGCAGTACACAGTGCCCAGTGGACAAGCTTTCTGTCTCCACCACAGGAGAGTGCCAGGAGGGAACACAAAAGACTCCAGGAGCTTAAATAATGCCCATTGTTGCACGAACCAGACTGGACAGTTACCGCATCAATAATATATGTGGCCTTTGCTGTTCTCCCAATGAGTGCATGCATGAAAATAAAAAAAAAACTCTGTGTGTGTGTGTGTGTGTGTGTGTGTGTGTCTGTAAAGAGGGAGCGAGCGAGAGAGAGGGAACTGCACAGTAAGAGGATTTCTTTCATCCATATTCACTGAAGACCCCTTTAGACCAAGAGAAGAAATTCTTTCATTTTTTCATCACTCTTCCATTCTAAGCCAGACTGGGGAAAGGACACACCATTCCTCAGCGGCAATGTGAATGACCTCAATGAACACAGGGAACCCATTTCTGACACTGTCAGTGCCAGGCCACAAAATGTATAGACAAGCACACGGAATGAGCAATGCAGGTTTCAGATATATGTCACAAAAATCAAATGTTCAAAGATAGGTCACTAATGCTTGAGCTCCAGGAAAGGTAATCCCAAAAAAGGTTGCGTGAGGAGGGACAAGAAGTTTGAGATGATGCTCGGCGGGGATTCCGCCAAGCACAAGCTAGGGCACTCTAAAGCCGTCAAGTTATCATACGCTTGCCATCCGCAAATTCTCTCTATACAAATGAAAGTAAATCGAATGCAGACACGTTCCACTTTACTATGTTTGGCTGCCACGGTGTCAAAACAGGTAGTCTAAGGTTCGCACGTGTGTCAAGTTCTGGTAAAATTCCCACTGAGATTGTTCAGATACTTTGATTAGTATTAATTTGTATTAAATAACATAACTACATCGTTCTGGTGAGGAAAATATATCTATCTATAAATATGTGTGGTCTACTGAATATCAAGACGGAGTGATCTTAGCGGTGTATGTACTCATTACACTGGCATTAACAGACAGGGCACAATTAAACAACAAAACTGTTGCAATTCATAAATATAAATCAACAATTGTGTATTACTCACGCAGCTATTCACGCATCCAGGGTCAGCGCAAACGCGACGTGCAGCATCCCTGTCATTGCGAGCTCCTTATCGCTTCTCTCGGGACGTCTTTCTGCTCTCGCAACCATTCTCTTGCAAAGATGCAACTTCATAACCTTTACCGATCCTTGATTGCTAAACGAGGTGCGTGCGCAATCTCATCACTCCGCAGCTTTGCGCGCATGCCTCTCTCGACACCGTTTGTTAAACACGCGGAGTGTCACTTTCTATTTTTAAGTTACAGTGTGGAGTGATTGCCTCTTCTTCTGCGCGTTCGTATTGCTTCCTAAGCTTGCTTTATCTGAGAACGGTTTCCCAGCGCAGCGCGACCATGTGACGGAGAGGCGGACAGCTTGAGAGCCGTGTGCTGTCAAGGTGCTGCTGATAACAGCGCCATCCAATGGAGGCCGAGAAAAATACAAATTGCAGTGTCATTTTTTGGCATTGTTGGACGAATAAAAGTAAGACGGGGAATACATCACGCAAGGAAGAAGAAAATATTTTTTTCCCCACAAAGGACAAGAATGGTATTGGTTTGGAGGCTATGAATGGGCAGAAACTAATTAAGGGAGAAGCTCAGTGCTAAAGTCAAAGGTCCTGGCGCTCCTGTTTCATAATATGAAATTAGGACGAAGGAATAGTCAATTATAAGGAGGCGTGGAGGTCGATGGAATGTCCCAGATAAAATGTCATTTTCAGCAATTGTGGCCATTGGTGTTCCACATCTTAAGACCTGGCAGTCAATAGTAGGCTGTGTGTGTGTGTGTGTGTGTGTGTGTGAGAGAGAGAGAGAGAGAGAGAAAGAGAGTGTGTGTGTGTGTGTGTGTGTGTGTGTGTGTGTGTGTGTGTGTGTGTGTGTGTGTGTGTGAAAGGCACCTCCTTTGTCCAGATCTCATTGTGCTGTCTGCCAGAAGACCGTACCTCACACAATGCAGGTCTACACACAGCAGAGCCAAAGGGACAGACCTGTCAGACCGAATCAGTGTGGATGTGCTCAATATTTTGCAGCGAGGGATGCCCTATTGGGGGAGTTACCCTCAACCCCCTAACCCCACACCCCAACTGCCCCCTCCCCCTCCACGCACGTATCATATTTTAAGAGTGAAAGAGTAAAAAGAAGGAGATTACTGTGTGAAAGATGAAGAAGTAGTCACCCGTATCAGGCATGAATCAAACCCCAGACAGATGTGAAAGTAACCCCAAAAACCCTCTAAGAAATATACAACACCCAACATTTGCCATGTGTGACCTATTGTTAATATCCTTTTTTGACAGATCGCTCTCTTCATGTTAGGAGTGCTTTCAAGTCTGTCCTCCTACATAAAGCATTTGCTTTATCTTTTATTCATACCCTGATGAATATTTGTTGCCTGCTGCTGTTTTGCTCTTGATGATGATGATGGTTTGGTTTTGCTTCATGTTGATTCTTGTGTATGATGTGTGAATATGGATGGAGTAAACTGCTTGCTATGTATAGGGTGCTTAATTTGTCAACGTGTGTGTGTGTGTGTGTGTGTGTGTGTGTGTGTGTGTGTGTGTGTGTGTGTGTGTGTGTGTGTGTGTGCAACGAAAGAGAGAGAGAGAGAGAGAGAGAGAGAGAGAGAGAGAGATGAGGAACGGGAAAAGAAGAACCATCAGTGACAGAACTATGGGCTTGTCCGTCTGTCAAATACATTAGAGAAAACACCATTGACCACATAAATGAAGGGAAAGCAATCGCTCCATCAGCAAGTCTCTTGTCTGTAGGGTGCATGAGTCCTGGTCTACGCGAACTGTAACACACTGGCAACTTAATAATGTGCAAGTGTTTCCCATTTCAGAAAAAAAAACGAAACACCGGCTGCTGCTATTTATAGCAAGAGTGAGTTTGAGCTGTGTGTATGTGTGTGTGTGTGTGTGTGTGTGTGTGTTGACGAGGGGGCAGGCTTTTACAGGGAGGGTGGGGATAACACAAGGGTAGTGTGTGATGTAATAAGAAGTGAAGTGCTCCCTGGTTGTGCAGTCAGGACCTCTAAAAGATTCATCACACACTTCTGGAGGGAGAGGTGGGAACCAGCAGGAGGGAAGGCAGTGTGTTTGTGAGTGTGTGCGTGTGTGTGCGAGCGTGTGTGTGTGTGTGGGAGAGAGAGAAAGAGAGACAGAGAGAGAGAGAGAGAGAGAGAGAGAGAGAGAGAGAGTGGGTAGGCATGTTGGTGGAGATGGCTTTTAAGGGCTATTCTATAATGAATCAACCCATCCTAGACCGAAGCACAGCCAAACTGCAGGATAGCAGAATGGATTTCATACAGAGGAGAGAGAGAGAGAGAGTCAAATGCACAAGGTTATCCTCTCATGAAAGCATGGACCTGTTGGCTACTATACAACAATAATACACCATATTTACAAATGACACAAAATGTTAATACGTTGGTAACTAGGGCTTTGGAAGTTGAATTTTACTTATTCGAGTGCTTGGTATGGAACTGTGAAGCTGCAGCTATGTAGGCGACCGGCAGATGGCGGTAAAGTTCTATGTCTATTTACTGTCATCATTTTCGCATGCATTGGATAGTGTTATGATTTGGGAGTCACTACTGACGTGTTTTAATTGTTTGCGGGCAGGTTGTTGGTGATCAAAACTATAAAAAAAACAATCTTATACTGAAGGAGGATTATACAATATATAATCAAAAGATCATAATTTATGGGCTAGTTGAGATATCATATTGATAGCAGAAAATATTTTTCAACTTCAAACTTTTATTAAAATAGTCGGTTTTATGGTATACTCAACAAAGTGCGTCAACTGAGACACGACACTGGTGACAACAGCAACCAAGCAGAGGGAGAGGGTGAGGCCTATGTGTGTCCTTAGAATGAAGGGGGCAGTTGAGTTCACTTTGAACTCACCCTTAACTCCCCCATCCCGCCCAGCTATAGGCTCCAACACTAGCCTCAACGTGCTCGCCACAGTAGCACTACCACCACATACACTCAAGCCACAGTGGCGGAGCGCTGCCGTCTCGCTCTCCGCTAACTCACAAAAAAGAGTGTTTTTACGCTGGGATTTTAAAGCATGGGAAGGTATTACGTGGGCTGGACCGTTTCCGCACCTGACAGAGCCTAACTGATTCCCTCTTTTTCTCTTTCTACCGTTGTATGGATGAGGTCTCGCTAACTGACTAACGTTACTCGACTTCTCCCGTGTTATCAAAGATCTGTTTCTCGTGTGGCAGCATATCGAACTAAACGCTATTTGTGATACAATGGGGTGCTGTACTGGACGCTGTACTCTGATCTTCATCTGCACTTTCCAGTTGGTGAGTATATTTAATGTTGTCCTCATTACAACGAGATATCTGTGTAATTAAGACTCAGCCTTGAAGATGCTCTGGCTCTGTTGATTAACGTTACCGTTACTGACCGGCTGCGCTGCACAAGCCCTTTGTTATGATAGCATTTGTCAGCAGGCTAATTGCGAAGTGAATGAATCTGATTGACAACTGGGTTAAAAGAGTTTTTTTTATAGTTTATGGTTAAAACCAGACACGTCTATGTGTATGTGCGGAGTCGTGTTGTCTGATTTGGTGATATTCTTTGTGAACGTTATTGTTGTTACAACATGGTACTGAAAAGACCCGTGCCTCGGACATGTTAAAAGAGTTTGTCCCCTGGAATAGCCCCTGGAAGCGACTTGAGTGGCCCTTAAAGCAAATCGCCCTGATTTATGACAGGCAACTCATTCGGCTATATGATTTATTCGTTACCTTTGGAGTTGTTGAGAGTTCAGTTCTGAAATGTTTTGCAGGTGTAGATTTGTGTGTTTGTGTCTGTGTGTGTGCGTGTGTCTAAACGAAACCTAGTCAGTAGCCTGCAGTCAATAGGCTGTTTGATTCTGTTGAATTTGAGTTTTGGTTATAAAACTGTGGAAAATGTGTTGACTTACTCTAATGCGAAGTAGTTTCCTCACAGTTTACGTGGTAATAACATACCGTTATGTCAGTTGTATTAACCTATCGTAAACGCACGTGGTAGACTGTCAAGAACAGGCTGCACAGCAAGTTGGTGGATGCTATCAGTAGGCCTATGTCTGCTGTGTGTCAAGAGATCCAGAATTACTGCTATGTTCTAGCATGTTCTATAAGACCAAAAATATTTTATGTAAGTGGAGTACATCAAAAAAAGACTTAGCATTTTAACTAGAGTCACTAAGAAGCTACACTAAGATGACTTGGAATTATTTGAAAAGTAGCCAACTGACATTTTATTCAGATTAATGCACCATTTGTTGAATGCGAGGGAAAAAGGCAATTCATTTTTTCCTTCCTTCTGGTAGACACTCAAAGTTTTTTTCCCTGTCTGGATCCTCAGCTGCTTGAGAAATAATAATAAGAGCATTAAGAGTCTTTGTGGAATGTAAGCCAGCCACTGGCTCTTTGAGTGGCTGAAGCCCCTTAAGAAATTGTAATGAAAGGCCATAAGGTATAAAGTCTGCCTACAAAGGATTTGTTCCTGACTAGATTGCTGGGCACTGTTCTAGAACCCAAGGGATATTAGACAGGTATGTTGTTGTATCACTGTTGTAGATTACCGTTTGGGTGCAGATGAAGTGCAAATGAAGTTTGATGTTTTGCTTCAGACTGAAACTCTCAAACTACTCTATAGGGGGGGAAAGGGGGAAATTCCATGTAAATTTCATTTTGCCCAGAAGTGTAATGGTCTTTGTCAGCCTGATATGTGTTGAGAGCTGAGTGATGGCATTGTTTTTGAAACATGAGATCCATCAGAGATAGTGAGCTGCAGGCATTGTTGCCTTTCTCATCTCTCGTTTCCTCTCTTTTCCTTGTTTCTTCTCTTTTCTCTTTTTTTTTCAGCGCCTCTCTTCTCCCATCTTCTCTCTTCTCTCCCCACCTCTATCCCCCTTTCACCTCCTCTCCTCCGATTCTCCTGTGGTGCTTGCTGCCCTCTGTCTGTCTGTCAGTTATCAGACCTTCCCAGAATCCATTCTGACAGGGGCATTAAGTCCTGCTGACGTCTGTCACCCCCAGGGGCAATGATGTCAGACATCTCTCTAACACTGAAGAGCATATAACACACACACACACACACACACACATACACACACACACACACTCACAATATACTGTACATATACTGTACACATACATGTGCATGTTGCCAAGCAGACACAAACAACACACTCACTCACATTCTTTATTATTATTATTTTTGCCTACACATACAGTACACACAATGCCCTAATTCAATCAGCTTAAGTTATATCATTCACGGAAAATCATGCGCATGACAAATTATTTAAGTCTCATGAACTTCATGATGGTGCGTGCACACACACACACACACACACACACACACACACACACACACACACACACACACACACACACACACACACAGCCTCTTCAGACCTCTTGACTTTTATCTGGAAAGGTTATTCCTTGTGATGCCTTCATTTAGCAGTCAGTCACCCCAGGGGAAGATCACTCAGAACCTGGATTGGCCTCTGCCTTATCTCCCCACCCCTCCATCTACACTCATGAATGCCAATATGGGAGAGATGATTCTCTGCTCTTTCTCTCACAAACAAACAGACACAGAGTCTCTCTTTCTCGTCCTCTATTCCTCTCTCTTTCACACACACACACACACACACACACGCACACGCATATTTTTTCCTCTATACCTCTTATCTCTATATCTATCTTTCTTACTCACACAGACACAGACACACACACATACACAGACACACACACACACACACACACAATATGCAGGTTGTGGTGGAAGGAGGAAGTGTATCCTCAAGGAATGAGTGGGCTTAAAGGCTGGGTGATGACTAGGAGGAGAGGTCACAGCCACTTACACTAGAAAGCCCACCTCATCATCATGACTCATCCTTTCCCAACATGGGCTGCGCCTCGCCTTTCAGACGATTGTGCAGTGACATTCTCTTACGTAAGGGAACGCATCTGATCATGGATGAAATCAGAGATCAGATTTCCTCTTTTTCTTCAATCTCCTAACTTCTCTCATCATCATCCTTCTGATCTTTCTCTGTTCTTCGTCGTCTGGTTAAGTTTCGTTTCTTCCTCTTTCTCTTCTTCAACTTCATCTTCTTTGTTGTCATTTTCTCTGTCCTCTATCCTTTTTATCTGTCGTTTATCTACTCTGTCCTTCCTTTTGGAGGTGTGGAGTGTGTGTGTGTGTGTGGAGGGAGGGGGGGGTGTAAACGAGATGCACACACCTGTTTCTCCTGCGGGCTCCGGCCCTTGGAATGTGACCTACTCTGGGAAAGCTCTCTGCTTAGAGGGGGAGTGGGAACCAGAGGCTCCACTGAGAAATACACACCTCAGCAAAAACATTCCCCCAAAGCACCACTACCATGCTTGGATGCTGCTGCTGCAACTGACACCAATACAGATGTTTGTGTGTATGTGTGTGTGTGGGCGTGTGTGTGTGTGTGTGTGTGTGACTGTGTGTGCATGCGTATGTGTAAGTGTCTGACTCTGTTTCTGTGTATATATGTGTGTGTGTGTGTGTGTGTGTGTGTGTGTGTGTGTGTGACCATGTGTGCATGCGTATGTGTGAATGTCTGACTCTGTTTCTGTGTATATGTGTGTGTGTGTGTATGTGTGTGTGCGCCTTTTCCCCTCTTGAGTGTGGAGCCACACCTGCTTTCCTCCTCTTCTTCCTGCGGCTCATTAGACAAACACAGGAGAAGAGTTTGTTAAAGAAGCATAAAGCTGTCGACACTTCAGTTTTAAAAAGCCCCACAAGACCCGTAAACTGTTTTCCTGTCCTGCTTTTGTAAGCTCTCGTGGCCAGGTTTGCCTTTCCGTGCTCTCTCTCAATGAAAAGGTTAAGCTGCTTGTGAATCTCACAATAGCTTTGAATTTAAGGACTAAATTTATAGTTTACAGAGATTATTAAGTTATATTTTGTCATCATTTTCACTCGCTAATTACTTTGGGGTGTTGCGGGTAGTCTAAGGGGGTTATGTTCTCACCGAGTCCCCCAGTAATTTACACCCCTTGATCAGTTTAGAAAGGTTAAGTGTTCAGAAGGACAGTGCCAAGAGCCTTGGAGCCTTGAACTGTGCCTAGCTACCCAGCTGCTATTGATTCTGAACCATCTAGAAGCAGATGATGCCATTTTTTGAACCCATATAAATTTGAAAGAGTCCGAGGGATCTCTGCCACCAGCTTGTTTGTTAGAAATCTTCATTCTTCATAATATCCATTCTTTAGATCCTCATTCTGAAGAATTCTAAAATATCCTAGTTTTGTTCCAAAGAATGTTTGAGCCTCTGCCAGCACCCTCAACAGATTCTCAGCACGTGTTTATTAGACCTGGCCTTATGTCATAAATGGATGCGTTTTTCAGCCTATTGTTCAATCATTTGGCATGTGTAATTGAATTGTGGCCAGTTGCACACTGACAACAGACAAACAGAAATGCGAGTAATATCCTGGCAGCGGCAGGATAATGAGGTTTTATTGATTAAGGAAAAAGAAAACAAGAAATCCCTGCTCAGTCTTCGCCAGCCTCTTAGATCGCCTTCTGGATTCGCCAGGGGAGCGTCAGTGCAGCGGGCGCTTTGTTTGGAGCCATTTTCGCCCGCTGATAAAATTCATTGACTTAACAGTTTTTTTCTGCGGCGGTGCTGTTTTTCATTCAGGCTTTCCAAAGCTGCTCTGATTGCTAGGCGGTGAGGGTGACTTTTCACCGATTGTTACACAAACTGACAGTGTGCACACAGACACACAAGCACACACACAGAGTAAAATCCATTCCCATCGCCCTAAACACACACACACACACACACACACACACACACGCACACACACGATACTGTCCCCAATTTTGGTTTTGAAGGTAATTCCAGACTATGATGAGGGTTAGGCTATGGAGGATGTGAAGGACAAACAACAAACAGCACTGGTAGAGTCTAATGGAGAGAGAGAGAGAGACAAAAGTGTGATGAGGACAGGAGGAGAAATGGGGTGATGAAGTGGAGGTGTGATTGTTAAAGAGGAGGGAGGGTGCGGTGTTGGGGTGCACAGAGGTGTTGTTACGGGAGCGTAGGAGCTGGTGTGAATAGTTGCCATGGCCGTGAGCGCTACTGTGTCGGGGGGGGGGGGGGGGGGGGGGGGCGTGTGAAAGCAACAGTGAAACGGCGATGAACAGGGTCAATAAAAAAAGGTGATTGATGGATGAGGCCTTTTAATTGGGTGCAGTGGCTTTGTCCACACGGTGAAGAGAGGAGGTGGGGGCCAGTGAAAGTGTAGAGTAATGAGGCCTTTTGGGGTGGGGGCGGTGGGTGGGGGGGTCAATACAATGTTTCCTTTGCTGA